>JTDE01002679.1:22885-90340 GCA_014338405.1 Paragonimus skrjabini miyazakii | reverse complement strand
CATGCAGAGAAGGCCATGATGTAAATGGAAGAGAAGGTTTTCTGCAAAAGGAGAGCTGTTTTAGGGGATTGCTTCCCCACAACATCTCCAACCGAGCTAACCAAATGAGCCTTAGCACCTTCATTCTCCCCGGACGTCACAAACCTCGTACTCGCCAGCAGGCTGTGCACCAAGACAACCGGAAAGTCACTTGGCCTCTTGGTGACTTTGTCTACCCTGTTCAGCCGCGATAAAGCATACGTTCACTAGTAGGCGTATAAAAAGCAGTTTTTTATCGCTGCCCAAGTTATTTCGTTTTGGTAATGTTTTCGTTCACTATTAGCAAGATTTATAATGTACTAATTAGCGATTTAAAATAGTACCTCATGGAAGGCAACTTTTCAAATTTATTTATGTTTTATCGCGAAAGATATTATGACGTTAAAAAATGATACCGGTCAGACTAATTTTGGAATGACAAATTTATCCAGCCCTATTTGTTATTATAATCCGGAAAACATACTGACACCCCTGCCTAGTCACGGCGTATTGGTATTTCACTTAATCGCTTTTCCAATCATATCTATATTCGGGATTACTGGTTAGTAACTCTGAAGCAAAATTATGTTTTCAGGAAATTTGCTTTCATTGTACATTCTTCATCCATTTCGAACAAGGATATCGGGACACATTTATCTTGCCTGTCTTGCTGTCTTTGACACGTTATCATTGCTATTTTACGTAATATCATTTTGGAATATATTGGTGTTAACACCGTATCTTTATCAACGAGAAGAGTACGAGACTGTTAACTTGATCCAGCGATACTTCATGTCACAAGGACGTTGTGAAGTGAGCTACCCTTCTTATCAAAAGACATACTAAATTCTCTAAAATGTCAGTATCAATTATCTATTATAAAAACGTGTATACCCATAGTATGCCGGGGTAATTAAGACATATTCATTACCAAGGTTGTTCATGAATTGTGTATTTTTTAGTATCAAATATATTATGTGCAGTAGTTTATATAAACTGCTGAACTTAGTTATGACATGTACAGTTCGTGCTACTATAGTAGCACGAAGTTGTAGTGATCTGGAGATGACATGAGACAACATTCAAAGCTAGCTCACACGGGCTCCTCAAGGTTCAAATATAATTTCACGTGCGTAACGTTTCCCTTTGTCGTTGGAATTGGTCCAACACGTGTTGGACCAATTCCCAATACCCAACATAACTGTGTACAGTTGTGTTGGGTATTATTAATAATACCCAGTCTGCATTCACTATCGTAAACCAATCAACAATGAAAAATAAGGACTCAGTGCGTTGACCCTTTTGTTTCTGTATCCACTCCGGAAATTAGAGGGCACAAAGAAAGCAGGTCAAGCTAGCGAGACACGGAACGATTTATGATTGTAACCCCGGGACGAATATTGTGAAAAGGATAGCTTGCCTGAAACAAAAATAGGTGAAAAAACCAAGGGAATCAAAAATGTACATAAGGATGCGACTAGCAAAAATATCATTTATTATAGTCGCTACACCCTTTTTTATTAATATCCTTAACATTGTGAACTAAATACAACTAACTGCGCTTATGTGCATTAAATATCACAACTTACTTGCCGTACTTTAATTCTTAGCTTAGAGGCAGGAAATGTATTGAGATCATTTCTAAATTAGCGCTGGGAAGCGACTCAATCACTATGTGAAATGCAATTGCATCATAAGTTTGAATTTTATGCAGTCCTTTACTCGGTCACCTTGACCTTAATTAGCTCTAGTTAGCCCCTGTTTTTTCTAGCTGACCATAATTAACCACAAATGGTATTTTGTCATTGTTCACTGATAGAAGATAGAAGTCGCCGACTGTGTGAGCCTCTTCACTGAACGTCTCGATACAGAAATAAGCGGAGCGTTAACTATCATCCTTCTACCAGCGCGTTATCATATGCACTTCTAGGAGCCGCTTAAAGACTACAACACTGGGCACTAGCACCACCCTCGCTGGTAGCGCATTCTATCTTCTGACGATCCGCCGTGACAATTGAAATATTGAGTGAGGTCGCCTCAGTTGCTGCTTGAGAACCGCGAGTGGATGACTCAGGAATCTGTGCTCATTTTGGAGAAGAATGTCTAGTTTGAGCTTTTCATCCAGGTCACCCGTAAATGCGGTGTATCGCCATAAGATCACTGCAAAGTCACCCGTAGCTCTGGGGGTACATGTTCATACACTCACTTTGTGTACAGGGAAAAACCACGACGTAGCCGTACTGCGGTCTTTAACGAACAGCAGGTGAGAAGGGTAAGCGAAAGACCTCTCTGGAAATTTTAGCAAAGGATAGACGGATTGCCTCAAGCGCTCTTCTAGCTTTAACGCAAGCCTACGTTGTGTGAGCCTGTGTTTTGAGGGTGTCTGTTATCAAAACCCGAGGTCACGTTCTATATTACACTGTGTTTACATGGGACTTTCAAAATGGTATGTGTTTGCATTCCTGATATCTCCCAGGTGCACATATAGGAGCATTGTTTGGGCTTGTCCTTAGGACTATATACTACTTAGGACGCAACCAGCTTAGGGCTAAGGAACATGTTGCAACACATTCCAAAATTAGCATCCAAAAACAGTTCGGATATTAACTTGAAAAATGGTAATTGCTCCGTTCGAAAACGCATTGTGCAATCTGTTTGGGTCACACCAAGTCTTACTGTTCCTAATTGGTTTGTATCCATCATAATAAAACTTGGGGTCATGTGCTATTAGGAACCACACTGAGCGTTGCACAACGAAACTCAAAAAATAGTGATATATTTTGTGCACATGAATATGAAAGAGATTGAAAAATTTGATAGTTTCTCTGTTTGTACATTGGTTCTCGTAGCGCGGCTCGTATGGTTGCATTCGCTCACTCTCCGGTATTTTTCTTGCTAAGTTACTCCCGAGTTGTGGATGTAGCCACAAGTTATCCAGCACAGCCAGCTCAAAATTGTATCGATCGATTCGTCGAGCGTTGCGTTGAACCGGTGTGGAAACATAAGCTGTTATCCTATGCCTTGTGTTAATGTATGAGGATGTAGGCGATTGGACAAGCAGGTAAATGTAGCAAGCAAGTACTAACTGGATGAATGGGCAGGTGAATGGACAGATAACTAGATTATATAGGGATGTTGTAAATCAACTGGCAATTACTTGAAGGTATCAAAAACTTTGCTTAAGAGCTATCAGCCTACTCCGTTTGCTGCTAGTTCTCCCAATCTATACGTAGATTTATCCCGTCGCGATTGTGTATGGTAGAAGCTACTCACAAGTAATTATGTGAGACATTTGAGTATCTATAATTGTTTCAGAAATACAGAAATAAAGTAGCTGACAGCTAGATCCCAGAGCTAATTTTGACGCAGTAGTAATAACATCCGAACAAAGCCTAACAAGTATCTACCTTTCAAACGCAATTGTGTTTAGCGTGTACCCGAGAACAATGAAACAGGAATTTTCAAAAGTTTATTACCATCGACCGATGACCCAAGATCACTAATTAAAATGTTGCACTTGTTAACACTGGACTGAAAATCAGAAGGTGTGAGTTGACGAGAACCAAGAATTGTTAAGGCGTTTCTAGTGAACATTACTGAACAGTATAGAACAGGGTTGGTTTTACGTAGTTAGTCATCAGGCTGACTACAAGTGTTGTGGTTGACCATTTGACAGCTTTATTAAGAAAAACGCTTTTCGAGCTATCAGCCAACTGAAGAATCGATTCACAATTGTGACACTTTGATTGTTGATTGGCGCTGTGGCTATTAGCACCCAGTTACTCAACTCTGACCCCTGCCGTCAAAAGATGTTTGCGCAGACGCTTAAACTCCCTTGACCCACAATTAACCAAGTTTACAGTTTGGAAGAATAGTTACGTGTGACTCTGTCAGACTGAAACCTTGGGATGCAGGTCAGCCATGCACGGCCAAGAAGACACTTCCGAATTCGTGGAGCTAATCTCCAACATCAACGTTAAACTCAAGATAGTGACTTCTTTTTATGTTGAGTCTTTATTCACAAATGTTAAGATAGACGAAATTAACGTTATTTGTAGTTCCGCTACGCAGCATAATTTGACATTTGATACTCCGTTGATGAGCATTCGAAATTAATAAAGGTTGAGATATGCAATACTTAGTTTATGTTTAACGGCAATTTTTATATATACATAGATGGAACTACATTAAGAAGTCTATTGGAACATGTGTTAGCAGGCATATTTATGGATTACCTAGGGCATTCAGTGTCGAGTGGATTTGAGAATATGTTGCCTCATAGACCATGCGTAGAAGACATTTCTGACATATTCAAGGACCACTGACGAGTAACAGCTTTCCATCAACTGTTAAACTGCCCGCATGCTAGGCTGACTCTCATTCCCGAACTTTAACGGAACGAGAGTATAGCGTTTCTATATGTTTTGCTGACCTTCGCAACGACTGCAAAAAACATAGCCTTGTTAGAACTTTGTCTTACCAACATAAGTGTTTGATGATGACAGGAAATGAATTAGAAAATGTACTAGAGTTATTGCAGGGGACTCTGGTGAAAAATGGGTACCCGAAGGGTTTTATTCAAATATGTTACAGCCCACAACCCACAAGGGTTACTCACACTACTGTTCATCGCAATTCTGTCAACCTAACCCTGCCTTTCAAAGGTGACCGTGTTGCAGCTTTGATAAAATGCCCCCTAAGTGCGACCGACCAGTCTATATGGAAAAAGTACCCGTGTTCCAACTACACACAGAAAGGACGTGCTACCTCCTTTCGCCTAACCAAGTATTGTGTGCACGTTTGATTGTGTCTATGGAGTCGGTAAAACTAAAAGACACCTCAGCAGACGCATTATTGAACTCACACCGAAATGGTTTTGAATTCTGAGGTCGGTTGTGCGATGAGTGCTATTATGTATCGCATTTTACAAACCGGACACTAATGGATTTAAGTACCGCCTTTTGAATGTTCTACAGACCCAAGCTAAAGCAAGCGTTCAACATTTCGGGGGCATTTTCTAAACCCTGACTGATGACTATTGGTGAAATTTGGTAACTAGCCTTTCAATACGTTAGTAAGGATGCGATTGTTGCCCTCAGTTTTCGTCTTACTTTCGTATTCCTTCCAAGCCAGAATTTTTAAAGTGATACAATTTTCATAGGACCTGAAAACTAATGAACTATCCTGATTTTTTAAAAATCTATTTCGTTTTATCTTTCAATCCGTGTTCATCGGTGCTCATTCTTTTAAATTCCGTTTGAATTTGATGGATTTTACAACTATATCTTACTCCCATTTGATCTGTATGAATTTTTTAACCAATTTAGGATGTACTGTGTTGCGATTAGCTTGATGACCAAGCAGAGAGTAGGCCCTGTTCTTTGTTTCATGACAATAATCTAGACATTATTCATACTTCTAAAATAAAATGACCTAAGCGTTTTCTTTCTGTATCCGCTACAGTTGAATACATGACATTCTATATGATGCACTTGTAACGAACATCACGTCTTCAGAAACTAATGAAAGCTTTTGTGTATGTTTGTGTTCCTCCACACTCGCTGCATCATTCACCGCTGTTTCTACAAGCATTCTAGTGAAAGTTATTACTGGGGCATATATAATTTCTATTGAGAGTGAACGGTATTGAAAGGCATTCTTTATGTTATCAGCTTTATCGAAACGCCCGCGCTTGTGATGAATTTGCGCAAAAAATTACCAGGTATGCTTCTAATTCCCGGTATACAAATTCATCCTGATTTATATAAAATATATCCACTGTGTGCCCGTTCCATCCCGATTATGGTAGCACGTTAGCGTTAAGAGGCGCATCTCCTAAAGAAACAGCAAAGGTCAATCACGTCATATCGACTGATCTACCCGGTTTCGAGTTAATTGATATGTTTTAATTCACTCAGTCCATTAAGCTCAATTAGATTGCAGCTGCGCGATCAAACGCCTGTACATGATGTGAACTGTTCTCACGAGTGCACTTTCTAATGCCCCTCTGTAAAGTGATTCTTTCTCCATAGGACCTATAAATTTAAAGCCACTGTGGCCTAGTGGAACTCGCCTCGTTTTTCCAATAAACGCTGTTGCCGCACCTATCCTTTTACTCGGTTCTGAGTCAGTGATCGAGCGTATTATATCACTTAGTGACTGATGTTTTGAGTTGCTTGCATCTTGCTCGACTTTTTATAGCAGAACTGGAGTGTTTTTTCGTTTTCATCTTCAACATACCATAGTTCAAGCGATCAATCACCTTTTGTTTTCACTAAAAATGTCTATGAGTTTCATTTTGTTGATGAATACATTTTTAATTGGAAATGATTTACTACAGCTAGCAACAGCAGTGGAAGTGACAGCAGCAAAGCATAAATAAACAGGAGTCCTAAAATACCGAACCAGCTTGAAAGTTGAGCACAAAACATCTGCTACTTTAATAAGCCTAAGGTAGAAATATGTATCAAATAGGTACGTGAATAAAGAGAAGTTCCAAGCTCAAACGATGAATATTTGAGAACAAATCAATTTAAATATACAAAACGGTTGCTGGCTTTTGGTGTTACGGAAAAAAGCAAAAGAAAACTGAGAAAAAGAAAATGTGTGAATGGTTTTAAAGTTAACATACCTTCTATACGTTAAAGTCAGTCCATTATGTGTACAAACATTTTGGAGCACTTTACTCCTCATCAATGCTGAACACCAGGTATCTTTTGAGTTCGCGGACGTACATCGGCAGATTGCGTGTGAGGAATCGGCTAGTTGAAAACTGCTTGATCCGATTCAACCTGCATCCACTTTCATTTACTCTAACAATACATTAATTTTTGTGATCTCAAAATCATTTAACAGCCACGTTGTGAAACGATAATCTTGAAGAATAACGGAATGAGAGAATTAACGGTCTGGTGAAGATCGTTGGATAAAACACAAATAAATTTTTAGATGGATTCATTCTTCGTACTCTTGTTGGTAGCATCACGTGCGACATAAACATTACAAACAACCGGGTAGAATGCAACTACCGTTATTGCATTTAAACAAGTTGTTTGAGATCTTTATGTCCTACAGTTGGTGGAAAGTCTACTGTTGGGACTTAAGAAACCAATATTGAATATTAGTTATGTTAGTTTTGAGTGATCGTCGATAAATTACACTGAACTATTTCATTTAACTAGTTTGCAACCGTTTTGGCCATCGGTGAAGCAGTTTGGATCAGACACAAAGCTAGCGTTTTTGTGTGTGAGTCTGCAAATGGTATGTATGATATCTGCCTCCCTTGATAGTTGCTTTTGCCCCTAAGTTCACCGTTCCAATCAAAACACGTGACTTGGTCCTTCACGTTCTGTTGTCTCTAAATATGTAGCTACCGAGGAAAACAAATAGTTTGCAGCTCTACGATGTTAATTTTTATGATGTCCTCATGAATTTGATTCGTAGATGTCATTTTTTCAGTACGCATTCAGTAACTTAAGCTCAACAATATCCAACGCAAAAAGGGATAAGTCTCCTCAATTATATTGATACAGATGAGATATTTGCCTATAAGTTCAGTATCTAATGTTAACCCGGAAAACCTGATCGATTTCTTCAAATTGTAATCTAAAGTAATCTGCATTTTGAAACCGTTGCCATTGATTAGAACAATCACCAGCATCCATCATTCTTGTCAGCCGTAGACATTTCCATTTATTTTGAACGATGTTCATCAAAGAGACAAAACAGAATTCACAACTGTCTTTCAGTAAACGTTGTGGGGACCCTCCGCCATACGGCCACCACCGTTTTCCATTGTCATATTTACATTCAACATCACTGTGTTCCTTCGGGCCATAAAATTAGCATTCTATATGCTATAATCAATCCGTTCGTGATTAATATTCACTGCCTCATCTTAATCATAAGTATGATATTGGCACATGCACCAAAAGAAACAAAATGGTTTTTTGGATTAATCCGTATTCCTTGTTATTTCACGTTACATTGAATAACGTCATTTGACACAATCAGCCACTGCTGAATTTCGGAAGCTAGCACGCTATATACTATTTTCCTAATGAACAGAAAAATCTCAGAACTATGAATTTGATATCAGCTTTGTTCTAAATGCAGATGCGGTAGAGAAGTTAAGTTTGAGATACATATAACAAATTGTACATCTGCCTTACGGAAACGTCTGCCGGAAACTGACTGACGGATAGTAATTATCTGGCAAAAGGTTGGCTAGGCAATCGTTGCTTCCAGTTTCGATGCCTGTGAATGAAATATGTTTATCACGTTCAGAACAATTGTCCAAGGTTTCTGGCTTCTGTAACCATAAAATGAGCTATTACAACAATTTTCTTCAAATGATCGCTTTTCTCAACCTGGAGGGAGTTAGTCTAATTAACTGGTTATTGAACCACAGAGCACTTGACCTCGTTGTAACCTACATACATTGGACTACCTGACAAGTTGTACTTACTACATATTAATGGATACTCTAGAAAAACCGTTCTATTTATCACACTCTAATGCAGCAGAATGTTGAGAATGTCCTGAAGTCATCTGAAAATTTACCAAGTCTACAAGAATATACATAAACAGATTGCGTTTTTAAGGTCAGATACATCTTTCGCAAAGTGACGGTCCCGATGCAGCAAACTTTTATTTACTTACAAACGAAGGCTTTTTCGCTATCTTAACTAGATGCATTACTGTCTTGGTTACGCCAAACTAACTGTTTTCGCATGCAAAGTATCTATAGTGACTCTGATGCCAGGAAACTTACGTTTTCCCACAAGCTGGTTCAAATGACAACAAATATTTCTGGAGGAACTTGTAAAACTTTCCACCTGAAGGTTTTCTCACCATATTCACATCCATGTTCCGGCAACTCTTCTTAGCTATTCACTGTTTAGAAACAAGCCATTAGAGGAGTTCAGAGGTTCAGAAGAACATCTTAATCAGAACGGATGGGAATATCACATCTACTCTTAGTACGCCATAAGCTACTTCAGTAAGACCTTATCTTCATGCACAAGCTCTTACACACATCTGATCACCCAGTAGCAGATATTTGCCAACCAAACGCAGACGACGGCTTGAGGGTTTGGCTCTTGAATTTGAAACAGCAATTAGGTAGGCTATCATGCAGACAGAACTTCTGCGGAATTAGCGTCTAGTCATATTCAAACGGTCTACCAAACACAGTAATCACGGCTGAATCGCCCACTGGACTTAGAGTGCCACTCAGTCGGTATATACCTAGGGACAAGACGCAGAACAAGCTGTCTCAATCATCCTCCTAATTTTGCTATAGGTCATCAGACGAACAGAATTTACAGGAGATGACGCTGGTATGTTTTAATATTATATGCAAGAATTAATACGAGCCAGTAGCTTTTCACAAAATTCACTTTCATTCAACATTTGTCACCTGAGACAGTGAAAGGAATCGCTAGACAAACCTCTTTTTTCCCTCAAGTGCATACCGGTCGACATGGAACATCCTAACAGTGGAACATAAATCGGGGGTCAAAAACTTTCTTTTGTATACGGGCTGAACGACATGTTAATGTGTAGATGGCTGGCACATTCGTTTACGGCAGTAGTTTCTAATCTTTTTCAAAATATTGATCCCTTGCTCTATAATCACAAGGTCATCCCTTCGTTAGCATTCTGAACGTAACAATGCCGTTTCCTTCCAATTCCAAAGGTCAAAGAATTTACACTGCATGGGGTAGCCATATCGGTTTTTCAGAATCAATTACATAAAATATTGAACCTACTTCAAATCGAACGAAGCGTCTACACCTGTCCAGCGTAAAATTATTTCCCTCCAATATCCTTATATTACTATCCAGGGGCTATATCACCGTTTATGAAGGAAGTTAATAAACAAGCTCATTGGTGATAAAACACTTGAAAATTTTTCGTGCATAAAATAAACGGGTGTGATGATTGATGTCGTTAACCACATGAACGTTACTCACTCTTCAGCAACAAGCTGGATGACGTAGTATGCAGAATATGGTCCACGTTGGCATTAGTCACCTGGGTCCATAACTTGATTTGTAGGTTTTTCAATTTCAAGAATACATCGTTACATAAACAACTGCGACTAACCAGCGATGCTAATTTGCTTTGTCGCAGTGGGGGGCAGATGGAACGTTAGCCATATGTTTTTGCTTGATTTACAGTACATCGCCGAACGGTGAGTTAACTAATCTGTCTGAGAAAGCCGGACAGCATTATGAAATCAAGAGCGTGATTTTTACGCGTTTATTCAATCAGTACTACAGTAATTAATAAATTTCACTGGTGAACACGATAATCAAAATGCTGAGGATTCCGTAATCAATCCTGCGAATAAATCTCCAGGTTTCACTTTAAACATTTTGCACGGGAAGTGACTAATAAACCAAAAGCAAAACCTTGGGTCAGTTAGCCAATCAAACAGTCCGCATACTGGAGCGCAAATAAATGATTGGTATGGAATTAAGCAATAAACTGAAGTGCGTCACCTACCAGCTTTGAACTCGTAGACTTCAGTAACAGTCTTTAGTAACAGCAGTCAAACTCTAAATTTATTACTTCGGCCATGAGATTAGTGACTATTAATTCAAAATGTTCCCATCAGGCCTGGCTGAACCGACACGATTATGCTCAACAGATTGTCATATCTAACTAGGCTGCTTAAGCCATAATGAGTTTCAGTATGGATAAATAGTTGATGTCTTACTAAAGTGTTCTTGAGTGAAATACTATACCATCGCTAACAAATCAACTGCTACATACTACTGAGCAAGACAAGCATGGTTAAAAAGCCAGAACATGCTGTACGTTTTAATTGTATCTTATCCGGGTAAACTGAATTATGCTTCAAAAACGAGGTAGTCACAGACCACGAAAAGTCCAGTGTTAAAAAGCAGTTGATGCATTAAAGTAAATAACTGAGTAGAACAGTGCTCATTTAAAATTTTACAAACCTGAACTATAAAGTATACGTTGACCACCGCACGTGAGCTAAGATTTGCAGTTTTTCTTTGCAATTGGTGAGATAAACATATGCTAGGTTTGTCATGTCAGTAAGTTTTAGTGGCTGTGAATCAAAGAGAAGTTATTCTAGGTCATTCACATTGAGAAATCTTTGATTCTATTATGATACGCATTCATTTGCCATGGTGAAAGTAGCAGTCAAATGAGCAGTGTCTGAATGTTTTCGGTTTTCAAACAAACGAAACGCATGTTGCACAACGGTAAACTCACAAATAAACTGGCTTGCTGATAATGCATTACTCCCACATATAAATCGTCTGTTTTTTGGCAACGGTATAAGCTTTTCGCATTAAAATGTTCACATCAAACATTGTTTAGTATTTAGTTTCGATCCAATTCTTTCCCTTTGCTTCTTGCATAGATGAATCTTCTTTCTACGGTTGTGTAGCTGTTAAACAGCAGTGTGAACCACTGATATATTGACGTTTGATGGTCATGATGTTTGTAAGTCGTGCAAACAAGTTTCACGGTATCTGACAGTTTATCGTAACACAGCCAGTTAATCGCACGATCGGCTGAGAACATGTTCATTCGCAACAACCATCTGAAATCATAACACGTACGGGAAGCTTTGTCTACTAAGGAACACGAGGCATATGTTGTACAACGCGTAGTGCAGAGGTAATAGTTCATTCCAATCCGTACTTTTTTTCACACATGGAGGACGTACTTGCAACCTAAAAATACCACTAATGAACACAACTCAGGTTCCACCGCTTTCGTTTTTTCCACAAAAGCTGTTTGTTAACATGGTTTTGGTTGTACTTTCGAAGTTCTGTCTGACAAAAAATTAATTCCAGCCAATTTCACGCGTATGCAGTACCCCACCAGTTCCAAGCAGCTCATCTGTAGATTGTAGTAGAATCAACAAATGAATCAGCAATGTCACAACGCGATTGACTGTGGTTCACATTAACTGTACATGGTGGATTTCATCATAATAAATCTGTTGTATCTTAGAAGAATGCTCCTCCTGAACGACGGAGAAATTCCAGCGAATTCTTTTCCTCCATTGCGCTAAAAACGATGTTGCCACGGCTAGGTCATGACAGCAACCACAACGTGAAAGCAGAAAGCAAGATGCGCGACGTCGAGGGGTGTATTGATTCAAACAATAGACAAGTAGTTAATATGTACAATGAAGTTAACAGGTGTGAGAAGTAGTGTGTAACAAAACATAAAAAGGTGACAGACTCTACAGAAGCGTAAAGCTTATTATTAAATGGAGGCTGTTTTATTTAGGAGGAAAAGCATCTCAATCCCCTGAAATCCAATCGATGTGAGAGTGGGTCAAATGGGGAGTCCTGTGGATACTGTTACAATGGACAGACATTCAGAATGAACACCGTGGTCACATTACAATGGCTGTCTACATCGCGAACCATCTGCTTACAACGAAAAACAGTTCAATACACTGATGGACCGCTTAACTTTTATAGTGACTATCTGCGATTCACATAGGTTGCAATGTAGTAGAGTTCCTGTGCGACCCAATAGATTACTAGAATTTCAACGTTTCATCGAGAATACTATACCGCTCACCCTAATATATTACCACATGTACTAACAGCTCTCGTGCTGATGTTTCACTTACGTTGGAATGACGAAATGCTGCTGCAAGTCGAGAATACGGAACAATTGTTTGAGCGAATGTGCAACTATGTCATCCACTTAGTTGGAACTGATGATTGAAATGAATCACTGCATTATCAGACTTTCAGTGTTCTGCATTTCCATGCATCAGAACACATACTGTCACAATTTGCTTAGGTAATGACTACCAAACGTTTAAGGATACTGTTGTATGCCCAAATTATTTAATGAGTCAATTAACCCTCTCTTAATAGTGCTGGTATATTCTGCAATAGCTCGATCGGTAAATCTCCAGGAATGACCGTTATGCATCTTTTGTTGTTTCAATGAGGTGGTATGTGTCAAATAAAATGAAGCGAACCAAGTTCGGATGCAGTGTATTCAATGTGCTACGGCTTATTTGTTTCTCTTTTAACGGCTAATTTTGCACATTTTCCGAAAACATTAACTTCTGTTGTACTGTTAAACTGCTATATCTAAAACTGTTCCCTCTAAATTTTTGACTTACCACGTCCCTGTTTACTTGCTTTGTTACTCGTAGAAATGGTCACGTTTTATATACGTCATTGTTGGCCTGCATTTGATCCGCACCGCTTTTTACAGTATGTGCCTGTGCAGAGTTTTGCTAAAATATCTGATGACCACAAAGCGGGTTAATTTGATTTGGCAAAGCTCTATATTGTGTGTTTTTAAGGCAATATGTGCCACTGACAATGACAGAGATGGTCATTAAGTGTTAAGAAAATACAATGATGAAACTAGTCGTTTTGTTCAGAAAATTGGCATCACGTTTTTCTTGTCAGCATTGTGGCAGATTTCACAACTTAGATGAGACATAATTGCTAAAATCTGAACATCGGTAGGACTGGGGCTAGCGACAGATACAGTATGACCAAACGCTGTGAGCGCAGTACCGGCTGAGCTACGACGTTTTACGGGGAGTTTAGAAAGTATGCATTCGAATTAGGTTGTCTACTTGACTCTCTATATCACGAACAATCCACCAAATGATCCAGCAGATTGGCTGTCTGACCAATATGTCCAAAACTACACGGTGGAATCTACCGATTTCATAGTTGTACACTTGAATTGCAGTGTTTATAAATAATTTAACGGGTTTTATAATTAATTGATACCAAATTGAATCCAGATATGACATTTATAAGCTCTTGAACTGGCTTCGCAACCCAACTGGTAGAACGCTTTCCGTGTTTGACCTGATGTTTCCGTTACTCCTTCGAGACCAGCAGAAGCCCTAATTTTTGGTAACTGGGTTTCATCTAAATGAACGTTTTCTAATGAGAAGGAGCATTCCTTTCTCCTCAGAATCACAAAACCTGTTATGGCTTACCCAGTCTAATCGTAAAAGCAACAATCACATTTGCGTTAGGTTAACACTGAAGAACACCGTTCATAATTACCAGTGGTCGACTTGACTAACACTGGTTTTCGATATATTCCAGCAATCCAACTCTGCATGCATATTCCTTCAGTTATTGTAACTCTAAACCTGAGTCTGGTTTCAATTCTTATATCTTCAAGTCAGTAGCAGCAAGGTATATATGCTTATTTGTCAGTCGCTTTGACTCGTTAAATTACATCTGAAAACCACTAATGCGAAAATCAAATGCACTGGTCTCACTTGCTTCACACTAATAGCAAGATTTCACAGAGTATCTGGTTTCAACAAAAGTCAATCCAGGCTTGTAATATGAAACTGTTCCAACTGAATTTGCTCTCTCACCCTCACTTAAACGATCAGAGAATTTCTGACACTCTACAAATCTACAAAGGCCTACAATACAAAGATTAGAGATGAAGGAACTCACAATATGTTTCTAGTCAATCGTACAATTAACCTGAATCGTTTCTCAATATACGTATTTAAGAAGACAACAAGCGCCGGTATCCACTGATCAGCAGTATACCTTGTTCATTTCCAGCTCTACAATGTTTTACACAGAGAGGTAGGATGATTCAAGTTTAATACACTCGTTCTATACTAGGATTGTGATTTCTGTCACCACCAAACGGCAGTCACGCATCAGGCTCGACCGCTAATAACTATGATCAGAGTGATTTTTGTTATAACCAGTAAAAAGTAAAAGATGGCGTTGATAGTACTATTTAAAAATCCCTGATAGCTGACTTTGTAGTTTACACTGAAAGTTAATTTCAAGCTAGCCCCTTTCAAGGAAGTGATCACTAAACTGGAGCTTCTTCATGTCAGAACTAGTCGGTAGCACACACCTAGGTCAATATCAGAATCGGTTTGCCTTTGTCTCATTGTAGACATGACCGAAGTACCGTATGTAAACCCTCAGTCGTATTGCCTTGCAGTGTACGGAGTATCATTCGCTGATAATTAGTCGGGAGTTTAGTTGAGATAATTTGAGCACCACCTCGCTCTTGGCTAAACATCTCAAGCAGTTCATTTCGAAACGGAGCACTGGTCCCAAGTTTCTCTCTCGTTAGAGCTCCTAAGAAGAACACGTCTTTGTCAGAACGAAAATCAAATCTTTTTAAAAGAAGCCGACTGGAAAACTACCATTAATCAGAGAAAAATGTTGGTTACAAGCGGTGTCTATTGCGTTATGTTCAATGTATCTTGAATGCTGTTTGCATATAGTTGTGGTCGATCGTTTGAACATGATCATTCGGTCACACCTATTGATTAGTTACTGGCGTTGTGAGTAACACGCTGTTCTCACAAGTAAGAGGGCGGGAGTGAAACTCCCGGGTAATGAGTTATGATAAAAACAAAACTCGAGCCCAGTGTTTCTTTTTGATGTGGTGCAGCCGAAAGGTTCACTTTAATACGAAGGCTACGATCAAGTGCGAGTGGTGTTCAGTTTGAAATAGTGTTATTTTATTTTCATTTTATCCTCGAACTAAATATTGTTATTGTTTTGTGGAGGTTCTTCCGTCTGATGAATTCAGACAAAAGTGAAGACAAAAGTGAAAATTATGGAACAACACGGTTAACATGGGCAGATGTACTATGTTTCTATTGTCTATCCATAAGCATATCAAGTGATTAGACTGTATGCAATTAAAAGCACAGACTATGGATAATTAACGTTTTTAATGGTATCTTATCGCCGAAGTAGTTAGAAAAAAATGCAGAAGATACGATCTATATATGAGTGTCATTTAACGAATATAAATACTTCGTGAGCGTGTGTTTTAGCCGAAAGACCTGATCTAGAATCGTTAGCCCCAATATGTTGGTTGGGGAGGACGCTGAAGAAAAGACAAGCACACGACACAGACGATCAACACTTTCAGTTATTGTGCACGGCAGTAAAACAACTGTTATCAAGACAAAAAACATAATCAAACCCAAGACGACAAATGATACAGCTAGTCTGACTATAGTGTAAATTACAACAAGATAACTGCCATGATTGGTGTCACTAGCAACAGGGATATATGAAAGCGTCAGTTTACTAGCAGATATGTGACCAGGAGATGAGTGGATTTTAAATGAGGTAAAGTACCTCATCCTTAAGAAGTAACTGCGATTTACAATCAATAAAGCCTGCTACTCTGAGAAACGAATCTTATTGACTGATTATGTTAAACTACTGTATAACCGTTTATATAAAAATAGGATACAACTAATATGTTGATGAAACAGATATCGTTTGTTTCTGTGTGTTACATAGGAACGCTATAGAATCCAGTAGATTAAGAACTAGATTAATCATGGCACCGCATTCTTCATACTTAGATATAAATTGCTAATTACTCCGGAGTATATAGTTTAATTCGTTTATGAGTGAAAGTACTCGGCATGTCTGGCAAACAAACAACATGATCATGTTGTTTAGATGTTCTAAAAGACTGAATTAGTTAAGGGGGTGGGATTATTGCAATAAGGGCTTGACAACCCTCGACTGATGCATCTTGAGTCAACTACTTCCCACACCTAGGATACTTTTGCTACTTCTTACAACAGTAGTACAGTTACACTAGGTAGAATGTTGTAACCGAATTTCTAAACTATGTTTAGGAGTCTCTGTATTAAAGTTATCTTTTACACATCGTTATCTCACTGGGAATGATGGAATGGTCCACTCATCCCATCGGTGAGCAGTACGTACTTTGAGGGTTTACACTGATAAGTACTTCCCCCGTATGCAAAAAATACTGAGAGAATCGACACTGCTTTTGGGCACTGAAGCCCATGGACTTAAATGACAATGCGATCGATTAATGTGTGAATACCTACTGCGCAAGACAATCACCATGCACAGATTAGTGTTTGTTGGTGTAGTTTTATACAGAAAATAAAAGAATGCTGAGCGATCAGTTTAAGGGATTGATACCCGAAATTACACCATAAGAACACTATATTCAGTCTATCAAAACAAGAGTAAAATGATTTGACCCATATGAGATCTATCATACTCTGCGAAAGGCGTACGTGTTCCTCACATCGCATATGCCTGGTCATCGGACCTCATACACACACACAGTCTTCCATCATGGTGACGCGAAGTGATTGTTGCGCTGTCTATCCAGTTGATTCTCCACTGCATAAAACAACGTCACATACACCTCATCGTCCATTTCATTCATGTTTCACTGTACTTACTTGATAAAAATTTACATAAGGGAGAAGTTGATAAAACCCCACAGAACGTCTTGATGTTCTTTAAAGCTTATGAAAGTTACCAAATCTTACCAGAACATGGTGGGAAAGAAAAGGTTTAATTTCTGTACCCATTAGAACTTTCTGTTATTTCGTACTTTTTTAAAGGCCATGTGAAGCTCACTAGAATTTGTCAACCTCTTGTAGGTTGTCGGAAGTGCACTGAAACTCAGACACGCTGTTACCATGCCATACATATCTTGTGTGAACCTTCCCAGGTGTGACTGCTTGTACGATGAGTTATTAATGCTCATATAAAGAGCTGTTGATATCAATCTGATCAATCAGTTACTTTTTCTAACGATTGTGTGTGCTCTTCCCCATGCGTGTGTTTAGGTTTCTCTAATGAGTGTATGTCTGACACTAAATGCAACAGTGTGTGTGTTACGTAAAATAGCCGTTCATATTCACCATTTTTCACCAAACGGTTAGACACACCGATTTACAGAAAAAGAAGAAATGTCACTGGTTAGACGTTTCTGTCTCAGTGCTGGTTGATAGGAGGACAAAATGATTTATAAACAGGAGGACGAACAGGTAACTAAGACAAACGACATGCACGAATGTCAGCACCGAACACGGAAATATTGTAAGTAAGTCTTCTGAGACATGCGCACCTTTGGTGGCCTGTGGACATATGAAAGGACCAGGAAACCCGTAGTGCGGATTGACAGGAGTATTGCCCCACCAGGCATAGTATTAAACGCTTGTACCAATCCACCCGTGATCATGAATCTTGAATTCACACAAATGCAACGTAACTGTTGGTACCGTAGTTTCAAATTATGACTAACAAAACGCCTATGTTTGGCTGGTCCATTACTCAGTGTACCAGAAGGTATTTTAGGAGAGAGTCAGTCCGCCTGTCATGTATGTGTAGGGTATTAAAACTTGATTCAGTTTGACTACCTCCTTTAGAGAGCTGTTCTCGTGAGCTCCGTGGTTCACCTAATGACCCATCTTTGGACAGTCACACAAATACATTACGTTTGTTAAGATGAGGTTGGCAATGCAGTCAACCATTTTCCGGACAAGATCGAAATACAGAAGAAAACACTAAAGTAAAATTCACGGTTGGATATCTTAGTGGTTGTTCTGAGATGAATATGTGGTTAGTTGCTTATTACGTAACATAAAAGCCGGCCGTTTCTACTCTGATCCTCCGTGACACCTGCGGAACAACTTTGGAGCAACGTGGAAAAACCGGTGGACAGCGTTCTTCCAAAGTAGGGGTTCCAACAACAATCCTGTAAAAGGAAACAACAAGAAACAATCATGAGCCAAAGACTCAGTAAGCCATGTACACGACTAACACAAACGTAGACGAAAACGCTGCCGACAACATAGCAGCACGCCCTGTTACGCAATTCAAATTCAACCAGTGCGCGCTTTCTGGTTTCGACCGCACGTTACAGTTACACTAATCCAGCACAAATTTAAACAACCTGAAGTTATCGGTAATCAAAGTAACTAGATCTCATCTGTAAACAAAAATATTTATTTTTTACGAGCAATACAATAACTAGCGTCATAGTGATGGTAACCTTTCATGATTTCAACTTTATTCACGTTAGATGTAAAATTGTTAACAACGTGGTGACCTTTAAGATTTTATCACCCGCCGTCCGGTTAAACCCGTTGGTAGTGTCCACGTTTGCCTTGTCATAATTTCGAGTCAATAGCGCCCAGGTTTTCATTTAAAACAAAAAATCCCTAAAAAGTTAGTATGGAAATATTATCGAATTCTCAAACCAAGAATGCACAATAATAAGGGTAAACGAATCCTTTTCGTAAAAGCGTTATTTTTGTTATTACGTAATTTCACTGCGTTATCAAACTTTTCATTGCTATATTGTTTCTACCCCCTATCTATTCTCTTGGTTGCAGCTTCGAGTTTATCTCAATTTTCTATTTCGGATGCTCAGTGTGTGGACGGTGGTGATTTTGTCGATGGAACGTTTCCTGCTCATTGTGTCTCCGTTACGGTTCTACAAATTTTTACGACCTCGAGTAGCCTGGATTACTATGGGACTGTGTACGCTAACTGCCGGTCTGGTCAGTACACCTTGGTTGTTCTCTTTTTCCTACATAGAGAAGTATCAGTGTATAAGTAAGTTGTGTTAACTTACCGAGCTGAAAATCATTTTCTTTGTCGATACCTGAGAGAACAAGTTGTAAACAACATTTTCCGATTTTTGTTACTTAAGATGTTTGTCGTCATATGACACTACAGATCGTGTGTAAATTGTATACAAAAGGGCGGCATACGAAAAACTGGGTTCAAAACATGAACTGCGGGCTTGGTAATAAACACTAGTTTGCCGCGCACTAGATTGCCCATTTTACGTAATCAACCGTGACCCGATGAAACTAAGCTCTCGTTAGGATTGCATTTCTGCCCAAACACGAGAGCAGTAGACTTGCCACAAACCTAGCAGACCAATTTGTTCAAGAGATACAAGTATTCGCAACTTCACATACTCAGATTAAATTAGATTAGATTCTTTTGTAATATACTTTTATAATGAAGCATAAAGATAAACTACACGCAAATCGTTTACTGTGTGTCTGCAATTTCCTTTGCAGTCTAGACGGACTACAAAAGTTTTGACAATAAATTTGCGCGTTAATTTTGTTTCCTTGGATCAAAACTTCATTTAATCATTAAAGTATCGATCCCGAAATGTTGTTCACTCTTCAAGCGTGTGTTCTGATTACACTATGCTGTTGATTCACAAACTCCTAGAGCGGGTCAAGGTCTATAATCTCGCCGATAAACGTGGGAGACTAGATTTACATGAAATTTTGTAGTCATATTTTGAGAAACATGAGGGACTGAAGGTGTGCCATTCACACAGCCAGGTGATTTATACAGAAAAGTAAAAAAACTAATGTGTTTAGGTTTCCAATCGATTCTAGTACGATATTAACTGAATTTACTGAAAATCATTCTAGTATAGGGATAATAAAGAATACATTGGCATCGATGTAGGGGACAGGTCTGAATTTTAACGCAATGAAGGGTGGTATAGTTAGGCATTATTTGACAATGTATAACGTGAAACGCTGAGAAAAGCTAAAAAATCTCTAAGTAAAAAACCTTAAAAAATATTAGAAAGCAATAAAATTAACGAAAGAAACTGCTGACATCTGTGAAATGCAGGAATTTCTAATATGGGTCAAAAAGACCTTATTAAATCCGTGTCTGACTTGAGTAACACGTCTAGAAGTGACACTGAGATCTGGTAACGACCTCGTTTAGCCAAGTAATTGAAGTCGTCAATAAAATATTGCTGACATTTGTTGCATTTAGGAGAAAAGTATGTTAATCAGGGAGTAGATTGTCACTCAAAGAATGGAAGCTAGATGCACAGAGTATTAAAAAGGCCGGTGAATTGTCAAGTTAAGTTTCCAGTATTCACCAGCTCAATGATATGTTTTCATAAGTGAGCTGACATTGTTCAACTATATCATCAAACTATTACTGACTGATCAGAGCTACACACTTTAATGTACAACTTATCAACTCAAATCACTTTATATGGTAAATCTGCAATAACTATGGCTACAAGTGAACTGAACGTGGAAGGTGAAAAATTCCACGATATACACCGTACGACACCGTACGACCAGTATCATTCACGTGGGTAGGATTATTAACGGCAATGTAAACACTGAAAGTTCAGGTCACGTTCCTATTATACCTTTATGATAAGAACATTAATATAATTTCAAATATGGAGTGCGAGTTACTGTTCATTATTTTCTTGGCAGTCATCTGTAATATTCTCACTATCATTAGTACTTCTAGACGCGTTGGGAAGGTACGTACAATTCTGAATTATAGACAGCTTTGGACTGTGTATTTTTGAGTAAAATTAGTCGAAAATAGTTTATATTGAGGAATGCCTTATACGTTGTCCGTGTTTAACGTTAAAATGAAAACTAACATGAATAGGTAAAACACCCTCCTGTTCACTTACGTACTAACCTCTGAGATCCAAAGAAACAGTTTGCATGTGTACGGTGCATCAGTGTGGTACAAATAAAGACTTCTTTTTGGTTGTCTGAAAACAAAACATTGATAGTATAAAGTAGTATTCTGACTTCATTCTGATGACGTTGAGTATGATAAGCAGAGTACTGGTCCCGACTGTATTCAACTTGAATGCAGTTCCCCGTTTCTAACGCGAGAGAAATACGGGGTGCATTTTTCCTATACAGACCTTCTTAACTTCGCAAAATTCATCCTGAAACACGTGAAATGCATCGATTATCATCATGCAATTATGTCATTGCTATGCATGCCCTGGAGTAAATAGATGTGGTGAAAAATTACCACGAGAAAAAAGTTTGAGAAAACTTGTAGCACACAAACGACTGTTCTAATCAGAAGTCTCTATTTTCCTGTTTTCACTGCAAAAGTGCTTCCAAAAAGTTCTTTCAGTTTTTCATTAATCATTATACTGATAGGTAGCAGAGAAGTTCATCCCATATAATTGAAGTATTAGTCGCAATCATTCGCAGCTTCTTCAGCCTCATAGATTTTCCTGTAAGCTAGCAACAGTTACAGACAGATGTGACTGAACCTTTGTGTATGCTAATATGGTCATGAGTAGTTTGAAATCAGTGGTACAGTGTTCAGCACGATTGCTTCAAGGAAGCCCAGTGACAGTTCATATCTCGAATGCAACAAGGATTGACACTACTGACGAGCCCTGACAAGAATGAAGCCGTCGTACAGTGCATCTTTCCAAAAGTGGTTGAGTGAAAAGTCCATGAGACTGTGAAATGTACACTCACCTGTGAGTGATGCTCAACTCACGATTAACCTGTATAACTAAAAACATTTATTTGTTCAAGAATGTATGGTGACTTTATAACAACTTTCACGATTCAATTGACTTACCAGACAGTGTTAATTTTTCCATACATCATATCCTGAGGTGATGTTTAAGGAAGCTATGCGATATTTAAAAACCACATTGAAATCGGACCAGGTGAATTGTAGATATGCGGGGTTACTCACAGAGTCACACACAAAAATGGGTGTGAATTGAACTTAACCCACGCCGTGCACTCACGGCCCTTGTTTTCCATTCACCTCAACTGTTTGACTGAACGTTCAGGGCAATCTCCAAGTTCATTCATTTGCCCTCTTTATCCGTGGTTTCTTTTTTTCTTTTGAGATATTTTAGGCTTCTCCTTATCCTAGATATAGTGTGCGTTTTGTGGGGAACGTTGAAGTGTTTGTTTCCAACATTCGAAACACTTGAATAGTTAGTAGTCCACTAAGTATTTAAGAGGCGGTGTTCGTTTTAGATTGAACAACATATTCATACGAACGAAGCATCTGATTGGTATGTTTACAGGCGTAACAGCTGCTGTAGATTCGTTTCTGTTAGGGCTCATCAGTGATGTTCATGTCCGTCAGAACGGAAGGATGAAGTTATGTCCCAGTGTAAAAAAATACGTTTAGTGTTCGGTGAACTAACGACTTCATATTGGGCATTACACAATATTTACGTGTGAACTTTCACTCATAACCACGGACGAATAGTACCAGAGAAGTTAGATAATTTCCAAAGGATACATAATTGAGTCTGACAAAGTACCCTGTGAGCAAGACTTTCCAATCCAGTTGAAATCCCATACTGCTTCGTATACGATAAGTTGTTTCGTATATTGAAGACTACTAGAATGTTTAGTGCGTTAAAAGTTAAACACTCACATCTGTTAGCAGCTTCTCATGGTGATAGATTTACGCAAAAATAGTTCAAGCAGCGAAACGTTTCTATCAGGCGCAATTCGGGGTAGCATACAATCCCTCCTGGCATTTAATAAAGTTTACTGATTGGCGTGCAATCTAGACTTACCTTGCAAAAGATATAGATATATCTCGGTATGAAAGAGATATTTCGAGGGACATCAACCTGAGTGTAACCAACCCCGATTATACCTGCACGAAAGAGTCATAAGATTTGCCTTAAGGGTAATCATATATCAGTCAAGTTGCTGGATACCTAATCTACTGAACAAGAACTGTGCTTCACAAGCAAGTGGAAGCCACTATTCATCTACTGTGAAAGATTTGAAGGCTTGGAGGAAATGAATTTTTCCACGTTTGCAGGCAAAAATCGTTATAATCTGTCTTTGCTCATTTAGCACTCAACGATATCTAGGGTTCCGAAAGCTAGCTCTTCCAAAAATGAAATTATGCCCATTCACGCTTCAAGGTATAAATACGACTAACATATGGACTTCAAATAACCTTGGAAGTCACACTTGAAGTGAAACCTCCCGAATAAGTTATAAGGAGATGTCCTCGGACTGGTTGTAGTAGGCAGCTTTTATGCATCAGACGAGAACCGGATTTATAGATGTACATTAGCATTAAAAGAATCCGAGTCTGTCATTGACCGACCTTTGTGGCACCTGCAAAGTCACAAACTGTAAACTGATTGGTGCAGTACAGAACAAGGAACTTGGTGAATAATGAAACATGTAGTATTGAAACTGTTCGTCCACTCTTGGTGTGGTAACCTAACGCAAAGTGTGGGCTGACCCACCTTTATGACCGTGTTTAGATAGGCGGCAAAACGAACAAATTTTCACCATACCTACTCAACAAGTAAGGATGAGACATTAGAAGATATCAGAACTAAGTTGGTCTTGTGTTGTAAACAATGTCCTTAGATTTGAAAGAGTTCTCAGAGTCAAATCCAAGTACTAAACTTCTGTTAATCTCAAGCACTGCTCGGGTGCTTGTTTCGTTTGTTCTAACAAATAAGGCATCTAGTGATTGCAGTCAGTCAAATAGGATTTGAATTCTAAGTCCCCATCTATGGCACCAACTTCTTCATCATTGTATAGCAAGTACGCACAATATCAACCAATAATGGATTACTGTTGATGATTCACAAACAATGTAGGCAAAAGTGATTTAATGATAATCTTAGAATAAATTAATTGACAAACTTCAAAAGTTAGCGGTAGTCTCTGCATGATTGGCAAATCTGCATAAAGAAATCAGCATAGCTAGTGGGAGGTCAATCATTTTGATTTCCTCAGTATGAGAGAGGTTTATTGTACACATCATCGAAACAATCGGGACACGTAAACATTATCTATAAGCGTTTGTGACTAAACGTTAGAACATGGTGATTCGAATGTGCTAGACCTCTTCAGGATAAATTAAGTTTCAGCCTATCTTTTTCACAATCATAAGAACATAAATTTATTTTTAGGTTAGAACAAAATATGTACTGCTGAATACTTATAAGGACAACGATCCAACTAAGCTATACACGCGAAGTATAGGGAGATTGCTATCAAATGTGGCTGGAGTTCCGATCGCAGTAATCCGCAACCGTATATCTGCTAGTGCCTGAAACGCCAAACCCATCGTTTGGTTTTATGTATTGATCAGTGTGTCTACTGTGTTTGTGTGCTCTCCTATTTGTTCTTACATTATTTATCACAACGATTAGTACTTTTAAAGAAGCACTAATAAATGGCGCCTATTTTGAACTTAGTCGGATACATTGAAAAAACTAATACAGGTTTTAAAATCCAGGTGCAAACACCCCAAAGACTGAGCTCACAGCGTCAGTATCCACATGCGTATTTGGTGTCGGAATCCGTGAGAAAAATTAATCAATTCTCACTGATAAAGGGCGATCATTATTGAAGGACAGTAAACTTTTCCATTTCACACGGCATACAATTCCACAGCGAGAACGTTGAAATATGTATGTAATGGTTTCTTCATAAAAAGGCCATATTAGTGATCGGTTGTAAGTGTTTCTCTCTAAAAGGGAAGTCCTTACATAAGTTAACTAGCGTCTGTCGTGGTTTGAAAAAAAAACGGCTACTGGGGATAAGGATTAACGTTCCTGTAAACGTATCTAATCCAGTTTGTCTCCAGTGCTGCTCGCATCGATGTTGTACTAACACTACACGAAGCTCAAACCCCTATGCATTGGTGATGGTGAAACTTTTACTATTCAATGCTGGCCTCAACCTCTAGGCTGAAGTTCCAGCGCGACTGGCACGGAAACCAGTGACCTGGTATTAGACAACACCGAATTACCATATCTAATCTTTCAGTCATCTTATTCTCCGAATAATGTTGAGAATGCACACTCATCTCGATAGGTGACTTATTCACTACCCGTTACCTCCAATAAATCAGGACTTCTATTTCAACCTGAAACCCCAAAAGTCATCAAAACTATTACATCATATTTTGGATTCCTTCTAAGTGATTGTTTAGTTGATGGAGTTGAATCAAAAGTCACTCATATTTTACTAAAGCTTTTGTAATTAGAAAACCTCTGGCCAGTATGTCTTGAATGGAATACCTAGACGCGAGTTTTGTTGTTGTCAAGACTCCATGAGAAGTGGATGTCCCAGCTGAAGTGCGATAGCGGGATTATCGATTAGAATTAACAAGTATCTTCATCTACGACCAGGAACATCGTGTAGTATGAGCATTACTCACAAGTAAGTGTGACTGAGTCTGTGCGTATGATAATTCAGTTTTGCCTAATGTGAATTCAGTGGCATAGTGGTTAAGACGGTTGCCTCTTGAATGCATGGCCGGAGTTCCAGTCGCTGCCCTCAAAAGAATAAACGCCATCGATTGGTTGTAATAAAAGTGAAATTTGGGTCCAGTGCTTCTTTCTGAAAAAGGCTGACTGGAAAGCTGTAACCCATACCCCGAGCATTCAGCAGAAAGCTAAACAAAATGTTAATCGCACATAGGCTAGTCACATGACAACCGGTCCAGATATAGACAGCCGACAATGGGGGTACAGTAACTGCACTATAGACTAAATAGTGACCTGCAGTCGATTTTTGAGACGTCTGCCGATATCGAAACCAGATACCATTGGGCAAAGAGTTCGATCGAAAGGTGCTATAGAAACATGGGCAACCAGGCAATTTTGGGGAGGATTTTTTCCATAATTTTGCGCGCAATTTGCTCGCGATTAGTTCTCCATAAAGAGTATTGTAACAGTGCGGTACACATCATTCTGTTAAATTTTTTGTTGTTGAAAAAATGGTTGTTGACCTGGTGATGCAGAGGTTGTTGATAAGTGTTTGGGTGACAGGTAATTTTGTCGTGAGTTGTAGGATCACTAATGTCTTCGCGTAAAGTTGATTGTTACTGTAATCAGCCTCATTCTGTGAAAGGCTTCAGTGTACTACATGTTAGTCCCTAGAAGTCGGTACACTTAGGTTTGGCTGGCAACAATCGAACAAGCGGAAAATGTATATCCCCGTTAAAGTCCACTTAACTACCCACACGATAGAAAGCTCTACACGCTTGACAAAAATACCATTAGAGTGCTCACAGTATTTTTCAATGATCAGTAGTACACAAGTAATAAAAATTACGGCCTTCCGCTCAAGAATGTGTGCGGAAACATGACACACTGAATGCAAAACGTAAGGTTCGTTTAGTCTGCTGAATTATGATAGCACACGACCGGATAACTGGTGAGGAGAGCTATACAGTCGTCCAAATAGCATCAACAAATAGTCATAATATTGAAAGATACGCGCGTTTACTTAAGTTGCACTCAGCCGAAAAACGCGGACAAGTTATGACAAGGGCAAGGTACTTGCCGACGACGAGATTAACGTCAGTCTTCCCCTGGATTACGGGAACTTGTTAGTTTGACTTACTGGTCCGCAATAAAATGGCAGCATTTGGTTACGTTCTTCTTTTGACATGACTGGCAACATCAATCTCAGATTAGCCTGTCACGGTGACCGAAGCCAAAGGACGCTTGCGTACAACACTCACCACAAGTGGCTTGCCCTGTACCCGCTGTGGTTTCACTCACGCACCACGTATCCATTGTAAGCTGAAAGAAATGAGAGCAGGATACGTTGATTTGGAGGTCTTTGTGCCAAGCCGGCCAATGCTGGTTAGCCATCTGGTAGGCTGCTGAAACCCAAACTCTAATCCCTTAGAAAATAAACTCAGAAGATAAATATTGAAAATGTGAAGCATGTAGTTCACTTTAGTTAAAATGAAGAGGAAAAACAGGATTCAAGGTTGGGCTAAAAGACAAACTAAGCATTCGTCATACGATACGCCAACACAATTGAAGTATAGGAAAGGTAGAGGGCCACAGTGACCCAGGTTTCTAAAAAGAGTAGCGGATCTTTGGTTGATATAAACGAAAAACGGTTATTATTGACATAACCTACTTTATTATGACGTAACTGATGTCTGTTCGCGGACGGTGCAATGTAGGCATGCTAAAGACTCACTAATTCGAGAGGGCCCGCGCATTCATGGCTACATTTCTCGCAACTTCATAAAGTCATATAACCAAAACCTATGGCATCGATGGTTTCCTTGCGTACCACGCACATACATTTGCGGCCGCAAAATTATTACACGTTGGACTTGCCGACACTTTTCCAAATCGCTTTCATCCAGACAGTTCGACTGAAGACTAAGTCTTCTCAACCCCTGAAATCAATATTGCAATGTGAATGATTCTTTCGGACAACATCCTGTTATCTCAGTTGTTGACCACCATGATTTTGTTTTCCTGATTTCATTTGCCCGTAAAGTAGC
This sequence comes from Paragonimus skrjabini miyazakii, assembly GCA_014338405.1. Classification (NCBI taxonomy): domain Eukaryota; kingdom Metazoa; phylum Platyhelminthes; class Trematoda; order Plagiorchiida; family Troglotrematidae; genus Paragonimus; species Paragonimus skrjabini miyazakii. The sequence goes on along the minus strand of JTDE01002679.1, from coordinate 62,429 downwards.
TGCTTATGACTCCGGTCATCGCCCGTCCTACAGACGTATCCCAGCCAAGAAAGTTGATTGAGTATCATCATAAATTAAATCCCGTCTGGGCCAGCTTTCTAAAGTGTCTCACTGTTCAGAATCATGTCCGGCTACGGAATAACCAAGGTACGTCTTAAGCACAGCAGATGGAAGTAGCTCAGATACCGTGCATTCCGTTGATACAGTGGTAAGCATTCACTGCCGCGCGGCAACGTAAACAAGACCATTGAGAAAATGACAAGTAGCTTGGTAGCCATCTTCAGGTTGTGGTTTTTCTAAACATGTCTTTTAAGACGTCCGAAAGCAACGCTGGTTTTCATCACATGGGTTTGCAGCTAACGGTCCACACACATATCTGTCGGCAGATTACCTTTTGAGTAACAGAAGTCTGTCCTGCTATCCATAGTGCCTCCAATGGTACGAATTTCGAGTGCAGGCGCAATATTTCTACCCGGAGGGGTTGAAAAAACGAAATGTCTTACTTGTGTTGATATCCGATATGAAGTTGAATGCCGCGATCGCAAATGCTGTGGCCACTCGCCGAGGTTTATCTTTACCAAATGTAAATTACACGCCATCATCTGTGAATAACAGCATGCACATCGTTGAAGTACTTAACTGGTTAGCGACCGCTGAAATGTCGAAAAATCAGCAAGCGGTATTCAAACTCAGCATTTCCCTCCGAGCTTTGGATAGCAAATAGTAACACTACCGTCAAGTATGAACTAAATGGAGCATGAGGCTAGGAAACAACCCCGCTTTACGTCAATGACAGTGTCAAAATCCTCAGAGTTCAATTCACAGGCTAACTCTTTGCCCTCCAGCCCCATAAACAATCATGTAACTGAACTGACGAACTTGCCTAAACATCCAAACTTACAAGACACCGTCCATAGTGCCTCGAGGCTCACGGAATGGCCGACCTTGAAAAATCTCAAAAGCAGGGCACACAGTAGCTGATTGCGTTCACGGCTTTTCTCGATCTGTCAAGCAGCAAACGCCATGTTGATCGTACTGTGATTCGCCCGGAATCCAAACTATTTCTCAGAAAGACTGGTCTTCAAAATTAGCACCATTCCAAAACAGTTCAGCAGACATTTTCTGGTGCATTGCTTGACACCATTACTTTTAAGCAAAGTTATGATCAGAGTATTGTTGAGCTCTAGAAGGAATACTTCCTGCCCCCACACATAGTGAACCAACTGGAATAAAGCTTGTTTCAATACTTGTTCGCCATTTTTCGGAAGTTCTCCTGACAACCCATTTTTACCTAAAGCCTTGCGTTGCGCATCCGTACGATGGTTTTCTGGATCTCTGCCAAACCTGGGGCGATAACAAGTGAGGCTTTGAAATCCCTTTGCGGTAGGCTATTCTCGATCATCCAGTCAATGGTAGCAGGACGGTTCAGTGGGCTACCAAAGTGCTTGCAAAAGGCTTTCATGATTGTAGCGAAAAAGCGTTCTATAAAGCAGTCATTATTGTTCAACTCACTGGTGGTCACGCGCGCTCGCGTTTATAAATCAGAACTTTGGTTCACAATACACCCTCGGTTTCCGCCCACACGTCATGTGCACTTCTGCCCGGTCTGTGTGTGTGACCGTTGCCTTCTGTCAGGGGGTTTCCGCCTACCATTCCACGTCCGTTGTTCTGATCTCGTTGGACGATGGCTCATCCTGTGGTCCGTGTTGTCCACAATCTATCCGCTGTAAGCTTTGACCGTGTTCCACGACCTCGTCGAGATATTCCATCGAGTGGTGGACTAAACGTGCCTCCGATTTGATCGTCCATTCCATTTTGCCGGCCATCTCTCGTCCGTTGGTCCGATCCCGTTCGACAATGGCTCGTTCGGTCTCGCGTGTTGTTCGCGATCCGACTGCTGTGAGCTTTTGGACTTGCCTCGCCACCGCTTTGAGTTATTCCGCGGGGAGTTGGAATACTCACTCCTCTAGTTTGATAATCCACTATATGATGTCCTCTGGTTGAGTGCACTAAAAGTCAGAGTTCACACCAATCAACACCTTAATAAACTGAATGGATGAGCCAAACACCGCTTTCAATAATTCACAGAACTGACTGCGTTGTCGGCCATCAGTACTGCCACTCATCAACTCACCTTATTTTTCCCACTGGTCATCTTTGATTCCGCAAAGTTCGGAGGGTTGACGGACAACACTTCGACGTGTCTTCGTTGTGGAATTAGCAAACAATGCATTCTTCCCTCACTTTGTAATCATAAATAGCCGCATTGTTGTCATCTAACCAGTCTGAACACTTCAGGCGCTGGATATCTATCATCTCGATGGCTGCTACCAAGATTTGTTCCTTCAACTCTTGGTGGTGATACAGGAGCCTTTTTCAGACGAGCGGCTAGTGTACATTGAAAAGCGTTTCTTATATTTGAGCTCTGCGGTCGTTTAACATCTAGGTTCAGTCATTGTCCGGATGATCTACAATACATAGGCTTGCGACATGAATGAAAAATCTGGTCTTACCCAGCCCATAATTTGCGCTTCATTAAGCCCGTTCATCATTCGCTTGATATGCACTTTTCGAGTGTCGTGCTGTCGAACGACAACGAAGTGAAGCAAATGTTGATGACCGCTTCTTGGGCGATTCTACGCCTTGAATACACTCGCATCTAGCCGGAATCAAGAGCTTGTGATGGCCAGTTCGTCACAAGAGTGGAGCAGACGATCACCGTTCTTGTTGACTGAACCAACAACGTGGGGCCAAAAAATTCCCGGCAATGTAGTCGAGTCGTGCACAATTCGTGCGTTGAATTCACCCAGGACAGACAACCAGTCAATCACCGCTTTGGAACAAATTGTTTTGGACTACCAGTCAGAGACTTGGTCATTTCTGTCACTGGTTAAGCATACAGTTGAACGATAAACACTAAGAACTGTGGGAGACATACCTTGACCGAGTCGCAAGTGCATGGGCCAGATTCCAAGGCTAATGCCAAGCGGTTCGCCCATTATCAAGTAACTGAGGCGGTCCGCCTTAGCAAAACAGACAACGTACTCCCAACCGCCTTCCGAAGGGTAGGCTATCAAGTAAAAGGTATACCCAGTATCCACTTCTCGGAGCTCACATTCGTTTGTAGACCTTATCTCACTAAAGGCTACGATATCAGTGCCGTAGCGGTTGAGATCCGCGGCGATCTGTGCGGAGCTGTGCGGTGTTGTATCAATCAAGCAGCACAATAAATGTCCAGATGGACAACGTTATGGTACCATACGCATGTTTCAGATTGACATGTGGGACCGTAGACAGAGTCTGTGATTCAACAACTCAATCTGTTGTACAGAAAGTGGAGGGGTATATTGGAGGAACACCCGATGTGCAAGGCAACAGAATAGCAATCTGTTCACCCTCGTCAAAATAAAACGAATGAATATTCACGATTGCTTAGATTGGAATTCTTACTCTGTGTTCATTCGAACTCATACACACGTATAAATCCCCAGATGACAAAAGAAGTGAGCAACTTGACGGTAATTACTTTCGTTTTTACCTCACAACACGAAATCACACCAAGACCGGTTTAGAGACTAACTGCGGTTATCAGAACCCACATAAGAATCGGGAGGATTTGTGTCAAAATTCGCAGACATTATCCACTAAAGCAATTGGCCTTACAAAAGAGGACAACCGTGGTCGTTATAATCGGCTTCGATACCTCCCACTAATGAAGTGACTAAGGCGATTCTGAAAATGCGGTCGCACTAAGATGAAATCGGTCACGATGCGGGGTGAGCATTTGACGACGTCAGTGCCTAGGTAATAATATGACCATGTTGCTCTAACCCACGGCTCTCGTTGTTGTCACTGGTGTACATTATCAGGATGGCAGACTATATTCATTTAGTTCCCTTCCTTAATCGAGTAATTTATAAAGAATAAGTATATTACGAGAGGGAGTAAGCTCTCCCACATCCAGCAGTCTCATAATGTCTCATATTGTATACACCTAACACATGAAAACCCAAAATAAGTGGCAAACTTGCCCCAATATACGAAAGAAAGGTATCACGTAAGGTGAAGAAGTAAACAAACGTAGGGAGATGAAGAAGAAAAAGTTACAACGATGCACACGAACACTCGCAACTTAATTGTAATTGAATTTTGTTCTTCGCTATATCAAACAGCGTCCCCAACCGAAGGTGTTCGGCCAACGCCACAGATGGCATAATTTGACAAACGCAATTCCAGTCCTCGTTATGTTATTTGTTATCTCATCAGACATTCCACCAGCGTAGATGCAGCTCCCAAGACACATGAACTTCTCGACTACTTCCAACGACTCAACACCAAGGATGAGATCAGTCACAGGATCCTGCCAATCTTGCAAAAGCACGTCCCGCTCAATAGCGGCAAAGATAAAGCCAAACTAATGGACTGGAGCATCTAATTTGGGCTCCCTGTGAGCCCTCACTGTTAAGCGTCACATAGTCTGCACGTTCAATATCTCGAATTCGACTACCCGGAAGTAAATTCGCACCATTATATTCGCAGTCTGTCAGGCCACATTCTGAGATCTTGTCTGTCGCAAAGTTGAATGGTAGAAGGGGAGGCTGGACAACCTTGTCACACCTCTAGATGAAATTCTAAAGGTCGGCGATGCGCTGCCATAAACCCTAACTCTGCCCGAATTCTGACAGCAACACACCTTCAGTATGTCCATATACTCCTTAGGCACACCTTCCCTCGATAGACAATCCCAGAATGCAGCTCTGTCAACCGAATTGAAGGTCCCCTGATGTCCAAGAAGACAACTGTTGGCTTTCTACACGAATGGCAGAGTTCAAGTATCTCGCGAAGTGTGAAGATGTGGTTAATGCAGCCACGGTGAGGATGAAAACCAACTTGTTCTATTGACACGAGAAAAGAATATCATCAGAAGATTAATAACGCCAATACTAATGCATATGTATAACATGTAAATTGCAGTGTATCAAATATAGGTGAAAAGTAAAATCAACTGTGACAGTGGGAGTATGTGGGATGTGATGGACGGAAGAGTTTATGTTAGAGCAATCCTTGATTTGCAGTTCGTTTTGCTGGATGAGGCAATACAAGTCATGGAATCGAAGATGTTTGCTGTAGGATTGCGTACCGTTTGGTTTGTGTGGCGGCGTCAAGGCAGGATGTGTTGTTTAGTGTGCTGTGCAGCAGTGAATAGCCATTGATCTTGACGCGTCGAGTAGACGGGTGTGCGAAAACCTGATAATTTGTTGTGGCGGTGTTTGCAGTCATGAGCCATGTCAAACAATGAAATATGTAACATGTTGGTAGCACCAACACCAACGTTGCTGACAGAATTGGAACCGCTGATTATATCTAGCATTCCTTGTAAGGAGCTTCGTCGAACAGTCCCTATCAGACGTTGTGCCGACCGGTCCCAGTCAGCGTTATGCCTGACTGTACTGGATGTTGTGCTTGGCTTGAATGAACTGAACTAGACTGAACTGAACTGAACTGGAAGCTAAGTGAACAAACATGACCACGTTTTAAAATTCACCTTAGCCTTTGAAATGTGGGTCTAGAGGGTCACCGTGTTGGGACACGTCAGATAATGGATACGACGTTAGGGAAGTAATTGACCTGATTATACACATGGCAGGTTCAGCAGGGTAGTTAAGGCATGTGTGCTGACGAACGTGTTGGAGCTGTGGGGTTGAGTTTATCATGATGTTCCAGTTGACCGAACGGTTACCTGTCAATTTCAAATAGAGTCATTCGAACCTATACAGTTCCTCACGGATATGCTGTTCGCGCGTCTCGTTTATTCCACTAAATAAAATGGTTGCAAGCAATTTCGACGCAATATGGATCAGGCTAACTCCTCCATGGTTTGCACACGAAGTGCCTGAACCCATTCGAAAACGGAGACGATGTTAGCCGGATTCCAGTCATTTGGGTCAACTTCACCGATCCAGAATTTCCGGAGCAGAGCCGTTAGCTCTCTAACCAAGGCTGAATCTCCGTTTACAAAAAGGGCATGTGGGATTTCCTCTAAGCCAGGTGCCATGTGGCGTTTCAGAAATTTGATCTCAGGGGAAAATTCTGTTTCCGAAGGCGGAGAAACGTCAACAGACAACAGAAGGGTGAACAACTTGGGCAGAGCCCGAAGGCATAGTCATTGCGCGGGTGGCCAGTTGAACTGCTGTTGGAAATGTTCAGCCCAGCGTCCTAAGAGTCTTGCGCGTTATGTATAGGCTCAACACTGGCTTCGTAGATCATCTTGCCCACAACTGTCCTCCTGCTACCAGTTACTCGGATGACATGAAAAAGTTTCCGAGAGGTCCGAGTAGCAGCGGCTAGTTTCTTCTCGATAAAGTGTTGTATCCACCAGGCCTTGAGATTCTCTCAAAGTTGCTTCCGGAGCTCCAGGCGAGTAGTCTTGCGGGCCGAATTGTGCCTCTTGTTGGATAGAGTATTCCGGCGGGCGTCGAGAAGTTCTAGTAATCGCATAGAGACCCAGTGGTTCGCAGCTGAACGAGTAGTGGTAACACAAGATGTAGTACCGCACTTATGCATTGCATACACTATATGTACCCAGTGTGTTTCAATGTAGTCTGGTGAGTGCGGACCTAGACCAGAGGCAGGCGTACACTGATATACACTAACCGCCTGTGTCCCTGCCAGTTTAGATACGTTATTTGAGGGCTGACGGCGAAGTGGCCTCTCACAAGACGCGAAGCGAACCTGGTACACAACAGTATATGATCCGAATCCACACAGACTCTAAAATGATTTGAAATATTTTCGCATAGCGTGCAACAGAATCATAAAACTGACATGCAAAAGTTAAACATTTTGCAGGCCAAAGAACAGACATGTGGTATAAGCGTGCCAATTGCAACCCTGGCAGTCTCACCCTAAAACTTTGTTGATTTGGCAAACATTGTTTTGATCGATTCTTAGCAGTTGTTAATGCTTCCATGATTTGAGTAATCCGTAATTTCTATTAAGTATGGTCTCGTTAAACGTTATTTCTGAATTCACATGGTGATAGATCTCACACGGATATCTAGTAATCAAATGGAGTACCCAAATTTATATTTTGACAGAAATCACACAAAAATTGAATAGTCTCACACAACAATACATTGGTAAATAAAGAGTTGACGTAGATAGAATACATCATTTGTGGACTTACTGAATTGTTCCCAAAAATTTCTGCTACCTCGAGATAATTGTGAACACAACAGGGAGATATCAATTCACGAATTGGTTTAAGGACGTCTAGTGCTCCATGTGGAAGCTTTGTGGGAATGACCATCGATTTACCTAGTTGACACAAACAGACATTTTGGAATATGCCCATTTATTCTTGGTTGCAACCTATCAGTTCTGCATATGTATGTTTACCCACAGCAGAAGGTAAAACTATAAACTAAGTGAAACGGAAACTGTGGGAATACCTCTATTTATTGATGGCAGTAGTTGGTTTTTGTTTTCAGAGTATTCAGTTCTGCGGTGACATGAGTCTTGTTTTTAGACGGTGGATTGCCCAGTGCAGAAAACTGTCTGCTTCATAAGGCAGTTCACGAAACAATTATTTGTTTGACACCTCTGTTGTCGATTTTCCTTGTTTCACTTCTTCTGCACGACAATTAAGAAAGTTGTTGGAATAGTAGTTTAACCGCAGATCCTTGTAGAAGACTTTCTCTTTTCCATACTTTGAGGTCGATGGTAATGTGTCTTCACAAGAATTCGTTTATAACCAACTGATGTGAAAGTCATGAGGTTGTAATACTTCCCCATTCATGTCGGTTTTTGATAAACCGGGCGCAGAAGATTTTCTGCAAGAGTGAGAGTATGTAACACGTCCGAAAATGCCTAGTGGTCATTCATTTCTGACTGACGTGTAGTTAACTTACAGTGGATAAAATTCAGTGTATTTAGAAACTAAAGCATCTGTCTCTTATTGTCAGCTATGTTGAAGATTTTGAAGTTTAAAATAAAAGCAGCTGTCTCTCGTTAAATCTTCCATATGAAAACATCAGGCAGTATTATGCCAGGAGGACTTTCCGTGGAGATACCATTGATCAGTTTGAAATATTTAGCCTTGAAGTGAAATTTTACACTTTTTTCTCAGAATAAGAATAATTAATTAAAAAACCAGTTGGTATGAGGGTATACTTTTTGCGGATAAGAATTAAATCACACAAAAGTTAGCGATAGCACATAAAGGAATGTTCATTATTGAAAACTGAGGAGCCAAGCATACCATTTTGTAATCCAAAATATTTCTCTGCACTATATCTTATAAGGTCAGACATGCACTTCAGTGTATGTACCCTGGCTTTTTCCTTACAGAAATAAATATGTAAACCAGCTATTGAGGAAGATTATGATAGAACAAATTACTCATCGACAGCTTAATAGCACCGGGATAACAAGTTTATTTCATATTTGACAGTCAGTATAGTATGGGTGTCCTGGCGTAAATGGCTATCAGTTTATAATACAATAGTTTATCAGTAAATCAGCGTAAAAACATTGTGTGAAGCTATGTGCCATAATGTTTCTACATCAGTTACCTATCATCACTGAGATCATTTGTCTATGAGAAAAACACGTCTCAGGCGACCAGCTCAACCGGCATTTTTCAGCCCGTTGAAGTTAACAGTATTAGACAATGCAGTTGATAACCCCCTACGAATACGGTTCGTAATAGGTTAATGCAACGAGACTGCATATTGACGTGGTGTGACGGTTTGCGCATCTTGATGACCTGGACGCTAAACTGGACAGTGTGGCTACCACACCGACAGAGTCACTCATACTAGGCAGACCAATAGTTAGAGGTCTGTCGAACAAGTCTTCTGATCCTCCAGCTTGGGGGTTGGAAGAAGGTTGGCATCTTTTTCCGGAAAATGTACCGGTTCCGGTACACTACCACCCACCCGCTGCCTTGCGGTATAGGCTTTTGAGCCAAAGGCTTTTGTTGAGAACCTTAATCGTTTTCCTGTATAGGTCTAAGTGTCCTGGCAGTACCACAGCCTACACACAACCATGAATAGTCACAACACAAGTAATTTCATACTGCATCGGCCGTCTCGCAGTATAAACCTGGTCGCCCTGTCCGCTGCACATAGCAGGATGGAGAGGCGAAAACATGCTACTGCTGACCCCCTCCCCCACTGTCCTATCAAATTTAGTTCTCAGGCTCCTCTCGACCTCCACTTCTGATAGTTACTTCAAAGGTCCCACAACAGATGTAGCTAACCGTGGTAACACTGAACCGGTAAGTTCCGTCTCTTGCCATTCAGCCTCAGGCCTCTGTCGTCCCTCGCTTATACCTAGAATACGAATTAATATAGGTGCCTTCAACGTTCGCACTCTAAAACAGATAGGTCAACGTTAGACTCGTTGCACGTCGATATCTACTGTATCTCGGAGACAAGAATCCAGGACAGTAGTCAGCGTATAGAACTAACAGCACTCGCAGTGTCTACCCGATATTGGCTATACACTTCGGGTGACTCCACAACCGCTGTCACAGGTCAGGCTGGATTAGGTACAGTCCTTAGCACGACGGCCGCAGCCATATTGATAGATTGGATTCTTGTTAACAGTAGACTTTGTGCCGTTCGCTTGGCAGGTTCCGTTAAGACCAACTCTAGACGCAAGACTTTCAGAAATTTAGTCACTGTCTGCTTACGCTCCTACTGACTGTAGTGACGTCGGCATCAGAGACGCGTTTTATTCGGATCTGGCCCCTCTCCTTCGGTCGACACGTGGATCTGATATAGTCGTCCTGTCCGGAGATATGAATGCTCATGTCGGCCGTCTTGATGAGGCCGAATATTGTTTAGGTGGCAGGTTTGAGATAGCGTCATATCGATCAGATAATGATGGGCGATTTTTGCGGCTGTGCGCTGAGTATAAGCTGTTTTTGGCCAGCACTAGTTTTAGGCATCGTGCTTGTCAATGCTATACTGGTGCCCACCATCTCCGAATCAACCATAGTCTCAGATAGACCACATAGTTATTGGTTACAGGTGGCGTGGTTCCATTCAATACTGTCGTTCTTATTGGAGCACGTACTTGGACACAGATCATGCATTGGTATGTTGTCGTTTTGTTCTTATTTTCGCTGGACAACGACCCCATCGACAGCAACGACTGGCTGCTGAGAAACAGGCTTTACCATCTGTAAAGCATAAGTACTAAACTAGCTTAGAAAGCCGCCTTTGTGGTACTCTCTCCGAAGACCCTAATAGCTGCTGGACACAAATCTCACAAGCTATTCGGAAAGCAGGTACTGTAGCATGCGGCACAGGGGTACATGAGTTTAACAAACATTGGATTTCAGAGAAATCTCTGAAATTGTTAGAAGCCAGACGAAAAGTTCCTTCTGGCAGTTCGCATAATAAGTCCAGAAGGGATATTCGCGTGGAGCTGAAACGTAGTCTATAGGTTGATCGTGAGACTTGGTTAGTGAAAAAAGTTAAGGAAATGGAAACCATCTTTAATTCAAGGAACACCGGCAAAATCTTTAAGCTGATCCGTGCTATTGGTCCCAGGCGACCGTCACTCTCATCTGTAACAAGTCTAGAAGGTTAGAGCATCGGGCGGAACACGTTGAGGGTCAATTTAGCTGGCCTCCAGCCTTAGCCGTGCTGCCACCACAAATTTGTGATGTAGAACCTTGGTCGGTAGATCTAGAACCACCCACTGAGACTGAGGTTCGCAATTGCATCTCGGCTCTCAATCGTAATAAGGCTGCTGGTCCAGATGATCTCGCGCCGGCACTTTTTAAAGAAGGTAGAGAGGTGTTAGTTGAGGCCTTGACTCAGATGTTTCAACTTGTGTGGATGACAAAACCTATCCCTCCTTACTGAGGTCACTCGATATTAATTCCCATATTCAAGAAAAATATCGGGAGCTCTTGCGAAAACCACAGAGGAATTGGTTTGTTCCCAGTCATTTCTAGGGTTCTGGCATTCACTATACTTCGTCGACTCACTGCAGCTCGGAATTTAAACATTAGAGAAGAAAAGGCAGGGTTCCGTCCTGGCCGGGGATGTATAGATCATATTTTAACCCTTCGTCAAATTTTGGAGCAGCGTCATGTATACCGCCGGCCAACAATTGCCGTAGTTCTCGACTATAAAGGTGCATTCGATTCGGTGGATCGATCTACACTTTTAGAGTCACTTAAACGCAGAGGTGTACCGACCAAATATGTGATCATACTGTCGGCGCTTTATTCCCATACTTCAGCTCAGTTTAGGGTTTACGGTGAGCTGTCTGACAGTTTTAGCATCAGAAGCGGCGTTCGTCAAAGCTGTCCCATTTCACCATTCTTGTTCAATTTCGTCGTGGACGAAATAATGGAGGACTGTCTACGGTACTCACAAGAGGCCGGTGTGGACCTCCTACTTGGTGGAAGGCTGACTGATCTTGATTATGCTGACGATATGATGTTGCGGTTTGACAACTTCCAAACGGTACAAGCAACGTTAAACGCAATTTCACTTTCTGATATGTACTTCGGAATGCGCTTTGCAGTCTCAAAGTGCAAAGTGCTTTTGCATGATTGCTCGGATTACGTAGATTTAATGTTAGGTAATGAAGCCATGGAGGTTGTATACCGGTATGTATATACGGGAAGCTGTATCAGCAGAGGCGGCGAAGAAGTAGGGAATGAAATAGAGGCTCGTATTTCTAAAGCTAGGGCGGTGTTTATTAATCTGAGGTACTTATGGCGACAGAAGAGTATCTCTCTGAAAATTATGGGTCGCGTATATCAGGAAACAGTGAGGGCTGTATTACTTTACGGCAGCGAAACATGGCCGTTCAAGGAAAAATACGTGGACCGTCTTCAGGTATTTCACCACCGACGTCTGCGTTCAATCGCTCGTATCGGGTGGCACCAGCGAGTAAGCAACGATGAGGTTAGAAAGCGGGTGATTGACACTGATCACCAAACTAATTCTTTTGTTCGGTCACTACATTTACACAGACTTAAATGGTTAGGTCATATATTAAGGATACCAGCTAATCGTTTGCCAAATCGAGCACTGTTTGCCAACGCTGCGGTCGATTGGCGCAAGGTGTGAGTTGGACAGATGATGACCTCACGTGGAGAAATGAAATCGTTCACGAAGGGGTTGGTCACTCTAGATCGAATTCGTCTCCCGGGCTGGAGCCCTCGCGACTCATAAAGTCGGTGGCTTGAGACGTTGGGTGAGATGGCGGCTAACCGAGCTCAGTGGCGTGAATGTTGTTGTTGTTTGACCGAGTTGTCTGTGAAGTGAGTGCACTTAATGACGCGGCGCAGTGAAAGCCGTGAGGAAGCTGTCTTGCTGATGACGCCTCACTCTCACCTACAGCTCGTTTGCAAGGTGTAGGCGCCTTGATCTTGTATGTTTGAATATAGACGGAGCTATTTTTAGTGATTAGGTCCCCTCCCCTCCCTCTTTTTTCATTCTCTTCCTAAACAGAGTTGGTTTCTTTTTCGCGGTTGTGTGGCAGTTAAGTATCAGTGTGGACTGCTGATGTATGACTGTCTATGATGATGAGGTTTATGCAACCACCAACTTGTTCTGCTTTTGCTGATGTCACGGCTACTGCAATCAAAATGATCTGTCACGTGAAAGACAGATTCTTCAGCTGCGTACTTATCATGGCTAAGAAGTGTCAGGCCCCCAGTTCTTAGAGAACCCGTAGCTGAAAGGCTAGACAGGTGCGTTGCAAAGCCGGTGTAAGTTTGTGGCTCACGTTGTTGGTCAACTGGTTACCCGTGAATTTGGTTTGCAAACATTTTTCTCTCCGCATTGCAACTTGCCATTTTGGTGTATTCCTTTTACATTGGATACTCAGGAATTATTTGCGTAACCGTTACCATCAGCTATTTTTCCGATAAGCTCTTATTCCTCCAGTTAATCTGTTGTGAACGTTTCTGGTCCAGTGCGCTATAGTCCTCAACAATCCTTTTCTGTAACCAGTGGGTGTGAAGCTGAAGGATGGCGAACATTGCCCGTTCTGTGTCAGTTCATCAAAAACGGAGAAGAACGGCACCCCACTGCAACCGATATTATATCTGGACAATGCGGCATACCACAGAATTGCATACTTGTTAGTGGGCATTCTGAAACTGAATCGTGAATTGTTATTCCCATATTGTGTACGTAGCTCTTCTTAGCTTGCGGAGGTTTTGAATAAAAATTATGTCTACAAGCTATGTACTTGGTCGAAGTTGACTCTTCACTTGTGAGTGTACCGCTGTGTGAGACTGTTGATAGTTTATGCGATTTTACTATCAGTCAGAAGGTGAGCTTGTGTATTTCATTAGATCTTCCCAACGATCTTACTGTTGCTTATACAGAAAGCTCCATTTGAATCTGAACGTGTGAATTATAGACAAATTGGCAATGCAGTTACCAATAGCTCATTGGATCCTAAACTAGCGGATGTATTTTCGCGAATGCTTGAAGGGAAATTTTACGAATGGATATCTTACGTCTTGCTCCACAAACGTTGAGTAGGTGACATTCTACTTTTCATTAACGAAAGTTTCTTTACGTCACTTCATAATGCTTCGAACACCATCATCCTAAACCTCTTTATATCTTACGGGATAGAAGTCAATTACTGCCTTCCATTCTTAGATATTTCATGTACCAGGTGTGAGGACAAAGCGTTCGAACGAACGGTTTAACATAAGTCGACATGAAACAGATAACATTTGTAATTATCTAGCCTCGCACCTGTTTCCTACAAACGAGGATTAATGAGAACTTCATGTCACAGGAAAAAAAACGCATGCACTTGTAATTTGCTATGTGCAAAATTTTCTGGTGTTACTTTGACGAGTGATGAGAATAAATGGAACTGTTAACATCTGTACACGTATATCCTTCCTTTGTTTTGACCTATCCCTTTAGTTATAGGCGCATGTAATACTCGGAATAAGGGATTTCGAATAGCCCTAGAAATCGTACTCGGATTGAAACCATCCACGCAAGTAATAAAGAGGAGACCTCGTACCGGTTGCAGTAAACAGTTCCTATTCATGAAACAAGAAGCCAAATTTATGGATGTACAACAGTATTAAAGAAATCACAGTCTATCGTTGGCTGGTCGTACTAGCACACACAGTCACAATCTGAACGTTAATCGGTGCAATACAGAACAAAGAAGTAGGCAAATAACAGAAGGCGTGACATTGAGACTGTTCATTCAATCCTGATGTAGTATCTTTAACGCGACGTTTGGATTGGTCCCTTGCTGGAACTCCTATTGTGTCAGGGTTTGGATAAGCGGTGAACCGATCAGATTTTCACCATAATACAGTGTTGGAGAACAGTTAATAAGGACACGTAGATTGGTTGCTTTTACAAGCTGAAAACAGCCCTGCTGTTGCATGTAGCTCGACTTAAGGATTTATGTACTGGGATCTACGCCGAGCCTGATATTTAGGTAGCAAACGTTTCATCACCAAAAGAGGTGACATTATCAGTGTGTTAGTGTTTAAACGTAAAGGTTTTAGCACTCAAAAACTGCACGTTAAAACACTTACGCACTGATTACGTCACCTTGTTTGGTCGTAAAACGTTTGCAACCTAAATGCCAAGCCCGATGAACATATCAACATCTAAATTGTCTATTTTATTGAAAAAAGTCAGAGATTCTTGGTTTGAGAAATAGGTAAACTCATTTTGAAGGAATGGAAGCTGCTGTCTTCAAATGTGTAACTCACATATGCGAGTATTCCATTTTAAGGAAATATGGATGAAGTGACACTAATTGATACAATACTCCGAAGTTTCGAACATCCTTTACGGAATTTCGCACGGCCACTATCTCTCTGTACTCTCAACATGTAAACAAAACTAAACAAAGAGGTATATCTTAAAATGTGCAGTCTTACAGTGGATCCCATTGGTACGACTGTTTGCAGACCTCTTCAGGACAAAGGTATCAAATGTACAGTTATAACTAAACACTGGAGAACACAGTCTCTATAGACACCATAGTCAGTTACACTGGTAACATATTAAAATGCAGTAACTTCTGCTGCTCAAACAGGTACATTGTTTACGTCTACTTTAGGTGGATGACATTGTGCTGTTCCGATCGTTACTGTTTAAGTATACAAACTGAACACAAATCATAGCATTAGCAATGAGAAAGTGAAACCAACTTTTTCAGCTTTAAATTCTGTGAGTTGTCCCAGCTGTTCACTTGGCCACATTCTGGCTTTTTTGTTTTTTCGCTAAAGAACAACGGTGGGTGAGAGGAAAAGAAACTAGTGGATCCCGGGAGTTTCAGCGGCAGGGCTCAACGGCTGAGCTATGTAACCAAGCCTCGATGAAAAAGAACGTTGTCTAACGTTCGCGTAACTCGAGGATTAGACTTGTTATAAATGACAATTCATCGGAAATTGTGTACCTATTGTCAATGAAGTAAGTTATAGGGGTTATTTCTAGTCAGTGAAACAAAGCTGTTGCAATTCTGCCCATTCCAGTCCTCTCTTATAAATCATGCACTGAACTGGTCCATCGAAACGGCGTCGAATGAGTACATCAGGGATGATTTATTGATCGTCAAGTTCGGATTTCAAAGCGTGTTATATCGTCGTTCTGATGTACTATATCCTTACGAAAGAGCTAACAAGAATAATCCGCCGTGAACAGTAAAGTGTCTCCAGCGGAAATGAATACAAAACAATCTCTTGCTCTTCAAATTAGATAAGCTTAGTGAAGTACTTTCTCGAAAACTCGTTAATGATCGCGGAAGCTATAAGCATTACTAAACTACGCATCTGTATCAACTGTATGTTGCCAATCAGTACACTGGAGAAGGTGACTGATTTTGCTCGTATTTTTTGCGCACATCACTTCACCTGATTCTGTAAAACTGGACATGTGGACCACACAGTCAGATGTTGATTAAGACATGGGCGTGAATGTCATCCAGCATGGATCAACAGTAGAATGTATGCCATGAAAACCATCAGTGCAAATGTACCAGACCTTGTTGATTAGAGGCGTGCTAACAACCTAACCATTGCAAATCGTCTGATTTACCAAATCAAGGTACGTCGGTCAAAAGTACCAATGCGTCGAATCTATGTCGTAGTTAAGAATGTTAGACAGTGATCGACCAATACACCCTTGTTTGTCCGGACCCAGTCTTTGTAATGGTCAAGGCTTATCAATGAAATAATAGCTGATGGAATTTCCATTGCTTTACTTGTTTTAGGGGTATGTTGATGTCCTATTTCCATTTGTAATTACGGCACATTCGATCTCATACACAAACTCACCGCATCATTTTGTCCAGTTTGCTCCGGCTATTATTTTTTATACAAACAAACAGTTAGCCAAATGATAACTAGTTCGTCATAGTGTGCTTTTATTGGCAACTCATGGTATTGGCTACGTGTTACTGAAACATCATTGGACGCCCTTTTATTACACTTCTGTGACGAGCTTTCCAAACAATTCCCCCGATTTTCACCACTACTATGGACGATGTGATGGTTGGAGGGTATCCTACACTCATGTGTTGGTCAACGTTTGTCGAAGAGAGCAGAAAAGCATGAACTTTAGTTTTACTCGTTTTGACTATTTCCGCCAGTTATTGACGGCTTGATTTCGATGGTTTATATGACAAGGTAAAGAGAACACTGAGAGACTGACTTTAGTAATTATAGTAACCAATATCAACCATATCGGCAGATTGAGTTATTTAGTAATCTGACCGATTCCTTCTTCAATCACGTTGGGCACTGCACCTTCTTGCTCTTAAGTAGTTAACTAGTACGCCGATTAAGTTTTGTTATGCACAACAGTATTGGAACCAACAAAGTCTAGATTTGGACCAGGTTTTTTATTTCTTACATGCATCAAGGCCACACTATTTTCTTGTACGATAGTAGTGATGGGAATACTCCCAAACCAAGTTTGTAAATCTGTATTTTTCTTGCAGATAGTGTGCAACGAATAGTAGAAAATCTACTAACTTCTAAGCAGGCCTGACAGTAAGAGTTGACCGTTTTAATACAAATTGACTATATGTTGAAGTTGTGACTTTTGGATTAATCAGAACGCCGTGAGGACTGTCATATTTGTGAAATATTTTACTACGTCGGTTGGAATCGTGTGATCAAATCCAAATGTGTACATTGTGCATTCTGAAGCCGACGTGAAGTAGAGCGATCGATTACGTCTTCTATCGGTCAGCTCGCTGGCACTTATACAACTTATGTACTTTGCTCCCAACGCTTGTGGGTTGTAGTTTTTATACGGTTCAAAGTTTTATGATTCTTCATTGTACTGAGTTAGAACATTTTGTCAATAGGTTAGATGTGAAGTCGCGTGCAAATATAGTTTCAGTTGATCCTTCCACGTATGGCGCTGCTGAAAAATATAAGCATTCATATCTTTCAATGCCTTCGTTAAGCCTGACAAAGAAGTAGCTTCCTGATATGTTGTCACACAACATCCGTAAACGAAAGACAATCAAGCTAACTGGTCGTCGTCATTAGAACATGAGTCTAAACAAGTGGGACTCATGAATCGAGTTCATTCACAGAAATGAAGTTCAGTTACCTGGAACCAGGCATGGTAGCAGATGACCCAGTAAGCACCGCATAACTGCCACGATATCGATTGAACTGATCACATGAGCAGCGACTAGCCAGTCAGACGCACATCAGGAATGGACGGGGTAACCAACCCACACATCAGTGTAGTACACAAACCAAAATGAGTCATACTATGAGTGAACTAAGTGGGTGTTCACAATGTTTCTTGATGTTCACCTCCAAACCGACATTGCGAGACCAGTTTCGTCCCTGGTTCGACTCAATAATCAAAGTCAATTTAATGTTTGGCTAACGCCCTACTTCTCATCCGACCCAGTAAACAGCAATCGGTGATGAACACCAACTCGGTTCACCCCATGACTAGAAGCTTTAGTACCTGCGCCCTGTTGTAATGTGTTGATCAGCTAGGTCCTCCACTCAAACAACGTGCTAGGGGAGGCGAAATCTTCTATGCCCCATTTCCGAGGGAAATTTGTTTCAAATAGGCTACGCTGTATACTTAGGTGCGCATCCACGGAGTCTGGTTTACATGTGTTTACTTATACTAAGCGTCATTAAAGCGGTACTCCACCAATGGAGAAGCGAACGTCCTACAGCTGTCCAATCTACTAGGTTTTAATGGACCCTAACTTGGCGCGAATCAAAACCTGACGCCGAAAACGAGGTGATGCTGATAGAGGTCGGTGCTATTGTTATCTAGGCGTGACCGTAGTAAAATGAAACTACATGAAACTCATCTAAATGCGTTCGAAAAATACAATCTAATGAAAGATCATGAGGTTGGATTTACAAATATTTCAGTAGGAGCATTTATGAGAACTGATCGGAGAAAGCTGGAATAAATTACTAGTCAGAAACCAGTCGAATACAAAACGAACGTCATGGAAATTAAGCGAAGGAACAGTCAAGTCTGGTCTAAACAATTTCCAATCATGACTGTACGTTGAAGGGGCTACCTTGATATAACAGTCGGTTATTGACAAATGGAAGTCTTGAAATCAGGTAGAATTTATGGATGCACCAAAAGTAGAGTAGCTACTCATAGAAAAGAGGTCTACAGTAAAAACGGGTTGTGGTGAGAGGCAAATTGCTCAAAGGAGATTCACAAATTTGACATTTTTGGGTGAATTTTTTAAATATATCTGATTCAGTTAGTACTCACTTTACCTGATACGGTCAGAATAGGTGCTTGCGCAGCGTTAGCGAAGAAGCGTAACAGACTGTGAGAGTTCAGTTGTTTAAGAATTCGTAGCAGTCTATAGGAAGATTGGACCAATGCTTCTTAAACAAAGTCAAATCCCTGAGGTGCACATGCTGTTTATATACGCCGGTAAATTGGAGAGTACGAAAGTTTCATCAAGAGAGCGTGCTGGTACTCATACGCTCAATAACGAAAGGTGGAGCCGAGATGAAAGTTCACCTCTATTGAGTCAGTCACCATGTAGGAAGCGCAGATAAGACGTTGTAGTATGATCAATAGACGCAAATGGAATAACCGTACTTATCATCTTCAAAGCCTGGGGAACGAACTGCTGTAAATTCCCGAAAACATACGCTAAAATCGCGCGCTTGAAAAAATTCGAATTATGTGCTTTAATGTGAAGTGAACAGAAGGCCTTGATCCCAGGAATAAAGCGATGGTTTCCGGTAATTGTTCCAAAGTCGAATCAAAAAGCGAGTAAAAAAACCCACTTTGTTCAGCTCCGAAAGGTACATGACAGGAAAGGAAATACACGATGTTTAATATAGTGCATGATGATCTACAAATGTTTTAGAATCAGAAGACTGAAGAATAGTTACTAGGATGAGTAGTTAGGGTAATTGGCTACCAACGAACATGATGGAATAAAAATGGAGTAGGTAAAAATAACTAGAGTTGCCTCTGAATTTTACTTTAAACCTCCGTTCATCCTGATTGGACTAAACCGCTTTCCTTGAGAAAGGAACGATTTTGCATGGGAAAAAAAAGATTTCCGGACATAACCACGAAACAGTTGAACTAAAATCGAACCAAATTCAGAAAGCAGGATTATCGGAACTACGTAACGCAACTGTGTCAATGACATTCGTAGCCGTGACGTTATCTCAACACGAACCAATAATTAGAGTACCACGTGGAGCAGGAAGTCGTCTTCTCCAGCAAGCGGTAGAAAAACAGTCCAAGTACTACTTCTGGTTTAGTGACTGAACCTCAATAAGGACACCAATAACTTCAATACTATTGGTACCTTAGTCGGTTTAAATACTCTTGTCCCCGTTTTGATTGTGTTCAAACAACAACCGGATGCGTAACAATACACATATTCTTCCCAACATAGTCAATATATCCTAAAATGACAACTACCTTTGTTCGTTCTCTTTTTTTTAATGGAAGTTGAGTTAATTTTGTGATCTATATAGTAAGAAGACGGCAGTCAGCTGAACTACGTTCGAATGCTTCACGCCTACTATTGTCACGCCCACTAGTGTTCATCATCAACAGGTAGCAACGCATATTGTACACATAACAACAGTGTTACAAGCATAAGGAATGTATGCTAACAAGCGCAGCAGTAATGGATCACTCGTTTCATTTTATCGGTTGTTCGCTCATGGAAATAAATCTAATTAGAGGAAAATAGAACAGCTAGGTTACATAATGAATCGGCACGTCCCATAAAAACGACTAAACAACGTACGAACCAGCTATTCTTGGTGTCACACCGGAAAATACATTTGAAATGCCACCACTAACAAGATCATGAAGTCTCCCAATGAGCCGAAAGTTGCCCGGTTAGTATCACATGTACACGACACGAACAATCACCATGCATGTAATTGCAAATAATGACGAAGTCAGAGTGTGGTTGTTTCAATGCAATGCGACAAGAATGCTGGTGGCCTTAGAAATCCCACTGTCTCTTCTATTCTCTCACAATCGGTAACATGTCAGAAAACTGGGATGAAAAGGACTACTTATCAAATCGGGCCTACCATTGGTATTAGGCTGTTATGTGCGCACAGTGAAACTGTGCGATCCGAAAATGTGTGGATAACTGAAGCAGACTGTATTTCAGTGACGTGAAATCAACTGTTGGGCGGAGAAGAATTGGCAAAAAGTGACTGAGCGACGACGAACTTATTTGGTTACCAACTAGTTTAACGGTTTTCTGACTAGTGAATACTTGACGGATATCTGATCAACCATGTTTTGCGAAAGCTTCCTCGTTGACTGAGAAATATTTGTCAACCAGTCTGCCATCGAACGCTATGCAGAATTCGTCATCGGTCAACCGGGTACTCGCGGCTTGTACCGTTTTAACAGACCATATATTTACGGGGGGAGAGAACCACGTTACTCTTGGTTTTACTTATTGATTCTAATGGGACTGAGGAACGAGGAATGTTTTTGATGCAACTGTTTTTCATTCAACTGAATATTATACAACCGATGATGGAGGATATGCTTCATGGCATCGTAATATGTTACCTACATTCTAGAAATACAATCGACAATAACCATAACGTGTATTAGCACCAGTTATTATTCACCTACTTGACATCCAATAAAACTGTTAAGCGAGACAACTGTAACACCGCCATCCATGCAGTAGCGTCAGTTAAATCACAAGCGGCATTCCTAAGGTACAAAATTCAGTGACACGTATCTTCAGTTACCATAATAGTTCCAGTTGGAAGAAGTAGGGTACAAGGCATGATCGAACTCAAAAAAAAAGACTATCCACCACACGGTAGATCTTTCTTTTAGAATGAAGTAAGCAGCATGTTTTCACACAAGCGTTACTCATGCACGACAGTAATAAGAAGGTTAGCTGGTCACACATCAGTACGCAAGTTGAACAGGCCCTTATTCTTGAACACTATTCACTGATTTGTATGAGACATCGTAGTCTTTCATCCAACACTCAAAGCAAATCAATGTTATCTTAGACGGATCACTTTTTGAAAGCTTTTCAGATGTGTATATTTAAACGGATAGGCCAAAGTACCGCGTTCAAGTTACATGAAAAAGGCATACCTCCTAAAAAGGTATGCAGTTATGAAAGCATAAAATATTCACAGTTTGCAGAAATATATATATTGTATATTTTTGTCCATTATGTAGTTTCGCATTTATGCAACTATCTGCTTAGGCAAATTAATTCGTTTTCCCTACTGTCACTTCACCAATCTGTGTTATTAAACTGAAACCAAACAATGACCCTATTAGCTAAAGTTAGTTGTACACACATCTGGTCATGACTGTCACAAGATTCTTTCATGAGGTTGTCGGAATAATCCAGTTGTAAGATTGTAGCAGTTCTTGATTATATCAACCAACTACTGTGAGAGTAGCGATCCGGTTCACAATCGTTTACAATATGAGACACATAGATTGTCAAGCTCAATGCAATCTAAACGGTTCATGAATGAATAGTCCATTATGCGTGAACGAATAATCTCGTCAATGGATACTCAGATAGCTTTCCGTGTAACTGTTGCCACCTGCCTATTTCTCATTATATTTTAAAAAAATTATAAAACCACCGGCAGTCCGTACGGTCAACATTCGCTCTGTCTTAATAACATCAAACCTTGGATTATCAATCTACCTCTGTAGAACGGTATGGGTAGGCAAACAAATATCTATGTGCAAACAGTACTAGCTGCTTTTGAAACAATTCTAATGTTTACATTCGCATGCGTCCCGTATTATAGCATAAAATCTGATTTAATTCATCTGAAAAACTGTCTACCCGTACACTCGTTTACGCATAATTCTTGATTATACAGATAAGCCTGGATGAAATAACAGGTGTGATCTATGTTTCAAGCGATAGCAGTCACAACAACGAAAGACAAGCAGAATGGCTTAAGCAAAACTAGGCGAATTAACAGACTGAAAAACAATTTAGCGTCACATTTACTACGCGTAAAATAACAATGTACTGTCAGGCACAACGGCCTAGCTCGGTAATAACAAGCGGCAGTGACATTTCTACTTTAAAATAACTGAGCTCTCATAAGTGTTAATTTTTCGGTCTCGTAAGTGACACACGATTACAGATTTAGAATGAACCCAGGATTTTTGTTCAGGTTCAGACTAGAAGGCCATCTGAGCCATCTCAGTCGATAGAGTATCAGGCGGCGAGAAACAAATCAATAGATCAGAGTAATACAGACTCTATGTGGATGCTCAAAAAGAACGGATACAGACACTATGAACAAACGGCGTTTGCCACATATCGCTCGATAGCAATGTATTGCCTAAACACGACTGAAACTACGGGTATTCAACGGACAAACTCGATCCAGTGCACAAAGAAGCAGATGGGTATCAATCTATTTCCTTCTTAATAAGGTTACACCCCTCTTGTAAACACCCCGGATAATTTATTATTTATGTTCACTTATTATATAACCCTCTAGCAATCCTGCTGAATGGTCCACAACTACATTTTATCCTACTATTGTGAGTCTCGATGTCAGTTCCAGGCAAATCGATAGGCCTCTCTATCATCGTCCCGTAAAAATGGTCTACACCAAGCAGTTCACACCAGAACTTTGGGGCAGACGGTTGGAACGGAAATGTTGCACTAAAGCTCCAACACTGTGCGAACGGGAGCTTATATTGATTGATGTATCAACTGAACCGAACCAGCGAACGCTCATTTGGCGTAACTGAGGTCCACAGGTACATGCTGGTTGGGTTCAGATAGCCTGTTACTCTAAGCCTCAACTGACTGTTTGGACTTCAGTATGAAGTATCTGTTTCCACTCGTTGTCTCACTTTGTCAATGTAATCCGTTTAGTGTAAACGACCCTTGGGACAGAATGACACCGGAGGAACCTCTTGCGTCATTTTAAACTAACATCGAATCACGTAAAAATGATACGAAACACGCACAAGTGACATCGGGATACCCTAAATTGGATAAGACAGACTTTTCCTGAACACTCATAATACATCATAACCTAGTTCTTATTATCGGCGCCGTAAACACCCGCATAATTTAACCCTCGATTTAATTCACGCGTGTGCCTTATGATTACCGGGTGAAAATCTGTTATCAAGTTTTATTCATTCTAGTTAGGGACAAGTGGTCCAACAACAAGTCAGCACTGAGAGCCCACGCAAGCCTACACAAATGAATGGTTTCAAGGGAATCTGTGCCAAGATACCGGCAAGCCAAAAAATAGCGACAGGTTAAGATCCCAGCAGTTCACTCCAGTTGGATTACAATCAAACCGGTCCAACATACTAATGTGCACAACCTCAGGCGTATGATGACGACTACCCGTACGAATATACAGTAACAGTGGCTTCACTTGTGCGCATGTTGCAGAACAGATGACCCTTCGTAGTCGAGCTGATGCACAGAGCAAGATAATTCTGGTACCAAACGAAAAAAGGTGACTACCGATCGCCGAAAGAGACAGTTGGGCATACTCGAAGGTGGTGAAAATCGATAAACCACAGACTGGCTACTTTCCTGCTACTTCTAATATTTTAACTCAGCAAACTAGTAAGTCTATTGTCTCTAAATCTCATTTACGGATAGGACGACATATCGGGATTTGACCTGTAGGGTTTCTGTTTATTGGGATAAAGTACACCATCCACTCATCACGTCTCAACCTACGTCCATGTCAGCAATATTCGAACTAGTGTGAAATGGCAAATGTGGCCAGTAGCAACTGCTAACCCGTTATGACTGAACCTGCATCCCAGATAACAAGTAGAGATGTCACAAGCATTTACACAGACATTACCTGGCAGACCAGGCACTGCTTTTAGTTAACACATCCTCGCTCGCACGACCATATTTCGGTATGGCAGTACAGCGCAATCTGACTTCGGATTGTTGACAAAGTAAACTGGTTCAGTAGACTTCTGAATAAAAAAGTGATACCCAGAAGGTCACTATGACATAAAGTGCCAACTGTTCGAGCGGAATTAAAGCACTCACGGAGTGATTATTGACTTCTTTCTGCTAAAGAAAGCCGCGGCTTCAGATAAAATTCAACTTCCTGATAGTTCACGATACGGATGGATTGCAATCCAGAAAAATTAACATAACAATGGACAGAACCTCTGCATTATCGGGACAGCAACTTTAATGAATACATCTTGTATCAAGGGGCTGGCTGCGTGAGAGACGCTACAGTCGGGTGATGCTTATCTGACGAATGTGAACATTTGCTACCGATAGCCAATGTAATGAAAATATTCAAACATCGTTTATTGAGTCACGTACTATGAAGGACGGCGGGGCCTTTGCTGCACAGCGCATTCATCAACGCTGCTACTGACGGCTGGAAGAAACTGCATGGCACTCGGTCGATTACGTGGTCACTGGCCATGAAAGCCCTAGCTGTTCCGATGAGCATGGTTAGCAAATGTTATCTGTCATACCGAGGAGCCCGTGACCATCTGATATGGAAACCTGTAGTGAATACCGATGCGTTTGAATCTGTAAGCCGGTTGACGCCTTTTCTTGAACTTTCACTAGTTTTACGCAGTGTCTTTTCAACCATACGTTAACACAAGTTTATTGTTATGCTATTTCGTGGATTATTGTCAGACATAGTATCAGTCTGAGTCATAACACATAGGTGTACGGCTCAACGTTAAAAATGATGCTGTCGGTAAGACGAAACAGTAGAAAAATAATACAAATCTACAAGGAAGCTTTATCATTCCCAAACCTACATACGTACTTTCAACTGTAACACGGTCATATGTACGGGACCTCAAAACTAGAAGTGTGGCTAACTGAGATAATTTCAGACGGCTAAGTTATAAGTCCCAGATATAAGCAATAGATCACAGTTTGTTTTGACTACCACGAGATTTCTACCACTTGCTATGGCTTTTTGATGTCCCTTACTGCAGACGGTACATCATTATGAATAATACACGACAAGACTGGTACACAGTTTCAATCACCTAAACTTCCTGCCACAGATTTGCGGTCTAATCACAAAAAGATGTTGTCTGTCCGGAAAATCAGAAAACAAGTGTGAAGATACTGAGTCAACGATACGGTGGAAGATCCAGACGGTCGAACATAGCTGAAACTGAAACGTTATCTCGAAATGATTTGGTCCTTTTTGATGCCTAGAACACGGAAATCGCTAGTTCTTCAAGGTTTCAGTTAGATAAGTTGAAACAAAACAGAACAGGAAAACTGTTGGATGCAAGCATTTCGTACTGGCTAGTCAGTACCAAATTTACAATAACATGGATCGGTTTTTCTATAGCAAACAATTCGGGCTTTCATAAACAATAAGCGGGTTTAGATAGGCAACTAAGTCAAGGGAAGGGTCAAGCTCACGAACAGCTTTTTCTGAACACAGAGCTGGCTTGGGGTTATTGATCGCAACCGCTTTAGCAAACCGCCGGAATCTTGAATTGGAATGACGCGAGGGATTCAGAATGCAAAAGCTGGATCGATAACGTGACCAGTGGTCAGAATGTGTCTGGTCACTGACGAAACTGACCATTTACGTGTTTCAGCAACATCGCCGTTCTTTGGTAACACGGAATTTTGCATCCATTTTGGCAAGTGTTCCTTCGCTCTGGAGATCAGGCATCTTTCGGTTCTGCTTACGTAACATTCTCCGCAGTTAAATGTAAATTGGTAAACGCAGTGCGATGCGGCACCGATAGGTTGGTTTCCTTTGATTGAAGGCACTGGTAACTTCTGAGTCCGAGTGATTACAAGGAGTTCAGCTGTATTAAATGTTCGTTTAAGTGAATTTCAAAGTCGTTGTGTTGTTTGCCACGTGATATGGTCAGCTTTAAACGGCCACTCTATGTAGACCCTCTTTTTTCTACAGTGATCACCACTTCGGATGGTGCTTTTTGTTTACTGCACCTTTCTGTGAATTTTCGATTGTAAGACGGAAGTGATAGTTTAGTTCTTCCGCAAATCTGTCGTGACTACAGATTCGTCTTGCTCGTGTGGACAGCATATTGATTAATTTCCGTTTATGATGGACCGGTGTGAAACCGTTCACGTTCAAGTAGTGACAGGAGCACGTGGATTTCCTATAGACAGCTCTTCTAACCGAGCCATCCTTTCGAAGACTTATGGGTATATCGAGAAACGGCAGACAGTTGTTGACTTCAAATTCACAAGTAATCTTCCGGTTAGGATGACAATTATTTAGACGTTGCACCAGGTTATCTATCACTTATTTAGATCGACTGAATATTAATGTCATCGACGTAACGCTTGTAATGTGACAAGTTTCCTATCTCTGAGGATAGCTGTTGCTTAATTTTTACCATGAAACAGTATGCTAAGATGGAACCTAGTGGACTTTTCATATCTACTCCGTTTATCTGACGATAAGACTGCTCGAGTAAACAAAGGGACATTCTCAGCACACGGCAGCAAAGTTTCCCTCAGTATGTCGGAGAGTGGTTGTTAGATAAGTGTCAATATCCGGATAAGTTATACAAACAAGCACAGCAATAGTTATCTGGTTCCCGCCTAACGTTACGTCTGCGTATATAATAAGCAGTGATAGATATAGTGAATACGAAACTCTAACAAAAGCTATTGTGCATAACTTCAGCCCTACGCATCTTGCAGGCATCTAAGGCGTTAAACAGTGCACTTGACGGAACGCTGTGTTTCGATGCGTCATGAACACTGACGAGATTAGATTATGTTTGCTACTTCGACAAGCCAGACGGGCGCCTTGATGGAATGAAGAGATTGATGGAAAAAATCACATCGTTAACAGTTAAAAGGATGTGATGATGAGATAGTGAGGCAAAGTACACACGGTGCTCGATCACACATGACAATACACAGGCAAATCCAGCTGGCTTTTATTTGGTTAAAAAATACCAAAATTCATGGTTGAACAAAAAGTGGACGCAAGCAGGTAGCGTAAGTCGGCTTGCGTCTGATATAGAAGGCATGAGTTTTGCACGCCACCCACTGCACCTTCACCTATATGTACCGGTAGAAAATCCATCCACTGGAAATGAATAGTGCAATCGACCGCTGCTATTAGCTTTAAGGTATCGATCGACTGCAGGACTTACAATGAACAGTTCATACATATTCAATAACTGATCCACCTGAATCAATGCGATGTCACCGAGCATTCCTTGAGTTCTGGAAAAAAACTGAACTAACTATTGGAATATGAAAGGAAAACAACGGTGTGGGTAGCAAAATCCTTGAAAGCAACCAGAGTAACGTTGAAATGGCGCAACTGTTAGAAAAACTGTACGAGATTATATTCGCAAGCAGTGTGGACGTCCAACGGAAAGTATACTAAGCAATCACAAGCGGTTCGTCTGTTAAGCACTTAGGTTCGTTTATGATCCTTCAATACAAATGTGGCTTTCGTGCATCAAAGCCAGCTTCAAGGGAAAGAATGAACAAACATGGTCTTAGTGTTACAGGAGCAGTTACTGTGTCATAGATGAAGACAGTGTAAATGGGTAGATCTTTGTCTCAATAAGTTGGACTGAAAAGTATGCGTGGGGATTCTGGAGTGAGCTATTCAATGGCAGTACTACTTCTACATTACAGAACAGACAGCGACTCGGTCCCTATATGAGCAGCTACCTGGTCAACTAAAGACAGTGAAGTGGTTTATCTTAATCGCACTATCAATGAGTCGAACCACAAATAAACCTACTTTCAAACAATTACTGAAAAGTCTGTGGGAATGCGACAGCTGCGATCAATGGATGATGTTCAACTTGAAATACCAGCTATTTCAAGACAATAAATCCTCTGCTCACCGAACCTTGTCCAGGTGTTCAGCTAGCCTCAGAGTTGACATTCTACATTGGCCTGCTCGATTATCTGATGTTCGTCCCAAGTTTCACCTTTGGGACAATTTGTATCAGATGATTTCCAAGGATTACAGAGATGCAGATACTTTCGCAGCTAAGAATAGCACTGTCAAAAACATGGAGGAAGACAGATAAGAAACAAAGTGCGCAGCATATCGACAATGTTTGGACAAAAATAGGCACAATAATCTTCAGACGATTCGAATCAAATCACTTTTAATAAGGAAGTCAGAAAAATGCCCTTTTTAAAGCAAGGCTAATGACTGCCCTGTTATTTGTATATGACACCTATCCAGGCAAAGCGGTGCAAGACAGGTAGGCACAAATAAAAACCGGCTAATCGAACAGCGATTAGTAGTCAGTCACGTAAGAGACCTATAACGAGACAATTACCCGTGCGTAGAATTACAGCTAGTCGAGAATTCCTACCTTCCGATGACAGCTCCAAATCGGATAACTCATCCCCACTAGGCTATTGACCTTTGCTCCCCATGTGTCTATGATTGCCAGATCATTCAAAACGCACAAAAAATCAGTTGCCGTCCCAAAAGCAAAAGTTAGTAAGCTACTTAAAAATACCTGGACATCAGCAATGTAAGAAAAGCCGGAGATCTCAGTAACTCATCGACGAAATCCACGACAAGTCGGATCACAGTTCCAAAGTCCTCAATGTTGCAGTTCTTTATGCGGTCTGGCGTTCTGGTAATTCGGACAATCACACCTCAATCAAGTCGATCTAATCATAATCGTGTGTTTAATGCTCGGAAAACATGCGCACGTATCTGTGTCCCCAAAGTTGGAAGTAATACAATCAGCACAGTAATGACTAAGGAATAGTTGCAGGAAACAGTACACCGTCGAGCCTTAATGCAAAGAAAATCTCAAAGTTTGCAATACGTATGACTATTTCTGCATACAGCAATCCATAATGTAAACATAGCGTGCAGCTGGTGACTGATCATTGGATTGGTTCTACCGAAGCAGTACTACAGGAGAAATGAATGACAGCCTGAAGTTTGAGGGTTCACCGTTGGTGTCAGTGGGCAACACGGAAAGTAGATATTACGTGGACACGACAAACAGAGCTCTTCGTCGTTAGGCATATGGGAAACTGTTAGATAAAATCCAAATCTATAGATAAAATAAAACAAACAGTTGAAATCCGCAAGGTTTGTGCAGTACAGTTAACTGGAAAGCAACAGCTGTGTACGCGAGAAGACCAAGAACCGAAGGTCGAATGTATTGCTAGATAGAATAATACTACTACATAAGAACTTTTGTACGGTAATTACACCAGTCATACGATAGTTCATCAGAAGATAGGAGAAAAGTGTATAACATTATCTGCCGTATTAGTAACAGTTTATTTTCCGTCATTAGCGAACAAATCCGGAAGAAGAATCTGCACCACAAAGTGTCTGTTGTCATGTGATACAATTGTGCGCTGTACAATATTGAACAGCACAAACTAGGACACGAGCAGTCGCAGTAACCAGGGCTTAAATATATAGCCGTGCGATTGGTAGCCAAGCTTCACTGCCACTGAGCTATCGGTCGCCCTATCGACGACTCGCAATAAGGTGCGTGTGCAGCATTGTGCCATATCAGCTCAACCGTTCAGCTGTCGTAATGGGAACGATTACTGAGATGATTCAATTGTGGCGAAAAAGTGTCCAACACGGTAAAATCCTTATTGTCCAACTCGCTCTTTACCATGCTACGCACGTGCAAGCGTTTGAGTCCGAATTCCAGTCCACAACACCCTCTGGTTTCCGCTCACATGCAGTGTGCACTTCTGCCCGGTTTATATGTGATCGGCGCCTTCTATCGAGAGGTGGGTGGGCGGTTCCGCCTGCTAATCTTCGTCCGTTGGTCCGATTTCGTTGAGAGATGGCTCGTCCGGTCGCTTGTGTTGTCCGCTATCTATCCACTGTGGGCTCTGGCCATACTCCACGACCGTATCGCGATATTCCTCTGTTGGAATAATCGCGCCCTCGATCTGGTCGTCCATCCTATTTTGCCTGCCATGTCTCGCCTGTTGGTCCGATTCAGTCGAGCGATGACTCATCCGGTCGCCCACGCCGTCCCCGATCCGCTCGCTGTGGGCTTTTGTATGTACCTTCTCTCGTGTTGAGGCATTCTGCCGAGTGTTGGTATACTCGCACCTCCGAACTGATAATCCACCACACAATGATTGCATTGATATAGTCGTCTCAGTGAGTGCGTCACATAGTTTTCTGTCGGTGAGTTGGGCGTTAATGATACCTCACCTGATAAGCAATGTTCACTGACTTTGTTCGATTTCTGATGTGTATACACTATTTTAGTCGCCGGCGTTTTCATGGAATGATACGAACTCAATAACTGTCAAAGCCTAAACATGGGCACTCTGGTGACATGTGCTCGCACTTGCGACCGCGTGACCGGGCCAGTAAGTCGTCTATGAGTCGGTTACTGACACTCGCCTGGAACTTTAAAGTGAATCAATGCAACTAGTGGAGCGTGAAGAAAACGAACCAAACGGGCTGGTGAACACGAATACTAAGCTAGTAGTTTTATTGAAGTCTAATGGTTGCATAACTGTTTTTGTTGACACAAGACGTGCTAGATATATTTGTCATCAGAATGTTCAACCAACGGATTTCGACAACTCAAAACAACGTTGCAGGACAATGGATACTTTGACTGATACATCGGTCGATACAACAAGTAATAGTAAACTGTCACCGCGGTTGTAAGGATCTAGCCCCCGGTTACGATTCCCTGATACTGAAGCGGCAATACGAGCCACTAGCATCGACCAGTTTGTCTTCTCACTGTTGCGTAGCCAATGTAAAATAAACAGCAAAAACCCGGCATAACATAGAACAGACAACCTGATCAGTAACTGCAGCAAATACCTTCTTCAAACTCCTGAAAAGTTCCACTCAAATTACTCTAAGTATTCGATGCGGCAATCGCCATCAAGTCAACATTCACCCAAGACGAGTTACCAAATATGCACTGCGGCGTTCAATGCATCGGAGTTTAGAATGAACACAGTTTTATTAGTTCCGTGTAATTAACTAATTCTTTTTTTTCGTAAAGAGGTCAGACAGTGGTTGATGTGTTCGATGGTGTCATCTAAAACAGCTACAAGTGAGCAACAAAAACTACGATGAAACATTGTAAACGAGTTGATGGTATTCATTATACTTAATCGGCACACTGCAACCAAGGGGGTGCACTGCAGGAGAACAGGCCAGCTTTCGTCCTGATCGAGTATGTAATGACCATACTCACTTTCTCGCAACTTCTGGAACAGCGCCAAGCAAACCATTGGTCAATAATTATAGCTTTTGTCGACCACAGATTTGCGTTCTAACGACAGTTTTGGAGCCGCCTAAACGTATGTGTGCGGAAAACCCATGTGTAGGCTGTTTATTCTAATATTTCAGCTCAGGTTAGGGTTTTTGGTGAACTGCCTGACAGTTTTAGCATCAAGAGCGGCGTGCGTCAAGACTGTTCACTTTCATCAATTTTGTTTCATTGTGCCATAAACGAAATAATACTGCTGTTTTAAAGTTTTCCAGCGGCACAGATAACGTAATTTATTCGGAATACCATTTGCGGCCTCAGTGTGTTAAGTGCTCCTACAAATCCGCTGTTATTACGTAGGTTATGTTGAATAACGAAATCAGAGTTTTTGTAGTTTAACTTGCGTACTCAGAAAGTTATATTGGCAGCGGCGCAAGTAAAGGGGACTAAAAAGAAACCCGTACCACCGATATTGGGACAGTATTTTCTAACAACACATTTTTGACAACAGTAGCATTCTTCTGACTTATATGGGTCAAGTATATAAGGTGACCATTAAGGATGTGGTACGTTGGGGCTGTGAAACTAGGTCGCACAGAGCAAAAAGCGTGAAATGTCCGTGGGTAACTAAACACAGAGATCCGCATTCAATCGTTTGCATCGAGTAGCGCAGAGATCAGGAAGAACGTCAAGACGCCGACAAACGGCAGAGCGTATCTTTCGTTTCTTTGTTCAACCTGCAAGTTTTCGCAGACTCACATGGTTAGACAATGCACTAGGGAGCACATTTACCGGTCCCGTGGTTGACTGACGTAAAATGTGAGATGGATGGATGGCAACCTGGTGTAGGGAAGTGGAATCAATTTCCAAGCGGGCAATCATTAAAGGTCTGGGTTGTCTATCGGGTGGAGCTCTCGCCATTCACATAGTCGGCAGCTGGTGACTTTGGTTGAGATTATGGCTAATCGGATTCAATGGCATGAAGGTTACCGTTGTTTGTTTAATACGTATATAAAATAAGCGCGCCCAATGACACAGGGAAATGAAAACTGTAGGGAAAATGATTTATCTATGGCGCTCATCTCAATTTATAGCTCGATCATTTGTTTGTAGGAATGTAGGCACCACAATATGGTATCGTTGAATTTATTTTTACTTTCAACCTAGGGTTTGCTCTTTTCTTCATGGATGTATGGCAGTTAAGCAGCAGATCAAACCACTGATGTAGCTTCGCCTTTGCTACTGCGGATGTGGTACTTTCGTAAGTCTCCACTGGAGTGAAATTACTAACCCAAACGTCAATATTGTGGCAAGACAAATATTGTTCACTCTAATATGTAGTAATCTAGATAAACGAAAGTAAAATCAGCGGACCAGTACAGCTTCGATATAAAAAAATAACGAACCACAAACATTCTTCCACACTAACAACTTGAGTTGTCTAGAAATGTTCGCAAATTTAAAAACGTTTCTCATCGGTTTCACACACGTCGATTCATTGCTGTTGTATCATTTCAGCCGCCACCAGCCCACAAGTCTCTTACCTACGATGTGTGCCCAACGAAATATTCATTGCTTCCCGTTTGATCGAGTGCATCTTGATCACTGTTGTTCCGGCCACACTATTGCTGGTGGCCAACACACAGATCGCAATCACACTGTCTCAAAGACGCAAAATATGGCTCCGAATGAGTCCACCAGAGATAACAGATAGCAAAGCTACTGTGCAACCGGACGGATCCTCAGCACAAATTCACGCACTCGAGCCAGATAGTTTGATGGCTGAAGGACACAGAACAGCACAACGAAGCGAACGTCGACTCACCATCCGACTGTTTATGGTCGCTGTGGTGTTCCTGGTTCTTAGTATGCCCAGCCTGATATTAGTGGCTTTGCATACATATTACGAGTATCACCGCAAAAAGGATTATCTCCGGGGTCCGTTGGCCGATGCCTATTTTATTGCACAACTTTTATTCGCGAACAACTTAGCCATCAACTTCATCATCTACTGCGTTACTGGCCGAACATTCCGCAGAGCGCTTTGGGCATTGATCACTTGCCGATGGAGATTGCTGAAACGCCTACGAAGTGTGTTAGAAACGGGTATCGAGGACCATACAGAGGAAAACGAATTAACATATCCTGACAATGACCCCCCAGTAAAGAAGATACACAATGCATTATCAATGGGCGGCGTGAACAATGACAAAACAAGGCGACAATCTCAGTCACCACCTGAACTAGAACTATAAGCAGCCCAGCGTGCATATGAAAATGCGCAATAATCAGTAATCTCTGTCGTCACTTCCACATTGGTACATGTTCGACATTTCTTGCGATAACAGTTATGTATCACATTTGCCATTTCCTATCTTCGTTGTACTTTTTTTCGAGAAACTAATAAGACTGAATGAAATATATCAAGCAAGTAATGATGCAGACAGAAACATCCCCCTACACACTACGAACAGTGATAGGAGTGTGCAAATAAAAACCTGCGACTCGTGTACTTCGGTAAGGATGTGCGCGTTAAACATTTCCTCCATAGAGCTCTCACAAGAGTTAAACATACAAGCCGAAATGGCCGGGAAAAAAACGCGATTACAGGTTAAAAAAACGTACTGGAGCGAAAAAGAGCTTGGGCACAAAACCTATGTTCATTTCATATACGGAGTAACACTGCAATAATAAGTGGTGTTCATGCACTACAAAGTGTTCAAGAACACATGATCGTACAAAATGAACGGATAGCATGAACAAGTCAAGGAAACTGCTAGCACTAACTATAGCTAAAAGTTATGAGAAGAACACAAATATTGGTCAGCTGGCCAAACACCAGCGAAAGCAACCGGGTGGGGGCATCACTGATTTACAAACGAATTCATTTCTGAACGAATGAACGCCTACGGGAGCGTGTGAATAGCACGTCTTGCCAGGCAAATCCTGGTTACAACGATACAGTATAATTTCCACATTTACGAGGGCGCAGAAATGCGCATCAATAAAATGGTCTCAATTAACTCAAACAGTCAAACTTGTTGCTAGAGGACTTTCACGTGAAAATCACTACCTACATTAGTCAAATTGTGTACAATATAAGGCAACCAAGCAAAACAAAGCGAAGAGTCAAATTGTTTTTATTATGGTTATGAAACACCATTCACGATTTGACAGAATGAATTCTGGCAGCAGATTCCGTGAGGGCACGCGCCGGGAGCAACAAAGCAGCATACTGAAGACCCTAAACCAAAAGAACGAAATTAATTAGGTGGTTGGTGGTCCGCATGCACGACTGTAGACAACTAATTACGTCAGGACCGGGTACGTCAAAATACAAATGATAGATGGAAACCCATACAACTCTTTTTTCTCCTATAGAATACAAGAACAAATCTAATAATTCATCTTTATACGATAATAAAAAGTGAGAAAAGATGTGATCGATAATTCGGTGACTGAGAATATAAGCAATGCAGATGCCTCATAACAAACGTCTGCCAAAAAGTTAGCACAGAACAGTACTATGATTAATTCCATATGTGATGTCGATGACTTGAAATGGTTTTGAATACGAAAGATATGTAACAACATCCCGGATTTTTTTGCAAACCAGCAATAAACGGGTTAAACTTACCTTGGCTCATTTTCGATTTTGGTAAACCCGTAATCTAGGGAATTTTTTGAGGTCCTTAGAAGAATACCGTAACTATGGTATAGATTTCTACCATGTGTATCGGAACGTGTAGTTTTGCTCCTGTTCTAACGACTTTATTGAATCAACACGTTTGTTGTGGGGATTTCAGTATTCTCACTCAGCCGTTTATAACAACCGTTCTAGGACCAAATTTGTTAATATCCTCCTTACTAAACGTACATCACAAGATCGTAGTCTGAATGTTTCCAAAAATGATTGAGGTAACACTGGGAAAGAAACAGCAAACTAACGAACAGGTCCCGAAGCAGCTAAAAAATGATCTATAAAATCCATGCGTACTGTTGTCGCTCGCCTGATCAGACAAGCACACTGTCTGTCTGACAACAGGGATGCAAAGCGAACGAGTGACTCCCAGAAAGTGTAGAGCTTCACGGTAGCTACAAATGAATAATGGATAGACAACCCAATCGGCGCCAAATACTAGATAACCATTTGGATAACCTACCGATGTTGATAGAAATATGGCTAACGGAATGACCAAAACATTATGTAACAGGACAACTTGTTTTAGGTTAGATGGAACACGAGGGGCTTCAGGATATAAAGTATGTATATAATATACGACCTACACAAAAGATAAAGGTCGCAGGAAGTTATAAAAGAAACTCACGCAGATTACAGCGGTTCTAGATGAGGGATGGGAAAATTAGTAACCACAGCAATGGGTGTAGAGAAAAGTGGCAAGATAGGAAGAAAAGGAATCCAACTGAAACCTGAAGAGCATACAGTAACAAATTTACGGGTATCTTATCGAGATTACATAGATTAGAGAAAGTCGGCACTTTCATGTTGCTTAGACTTACAGAACAAGCCAGAAGTTGTTCGATCATCACTACAAACAT
Organism: Paragonimus skrjabini miyazakii; assembly: GCA_014338405.1. Classification (NCBI taxonomy): domain Eukaryota; kingdom Metazoa; phylum Platyhelminthes; class Trematoda; order Plagiorchiida; family Troglotrematidae; genus Paragonimus; species Paragonimus skrjabini miyazakii. The sequence goes on along the minus strand of JTDE01002679.1, from coordinate 26,166 downwards.
CATCATCGTCAGCGACATCATAAGAGCTTGACTAGAAAATACTGCAGCTCAAGTCACTGCTCACATCAACAGTGACGTGGAATATCCCAGAAGAAAACGTTACTAAGAAGGCTGAAAATTGATAAAAGACTAAGAAGAAGAAACTGAATCGGTAAGAATGTAAGTAGGCTATTGACTACGACACACCGCCATCTTCGATAGCGTTTCTGACTAGCTATTTGAGTCAACATGAGGACTCCAACCTGACAGCTAACACCTACCCACTTTGCTCAATAGAACGGTTAGCGTGCTCATATTTCGTGGTCACGCTGTTACTTGATCACGACGTTCTACCTAACTACTGGTGATCTCAGCTGGGAGATATCAGAGGTTATCGTTCCTCCAACAGTGACATAACTCGCTCGTCACCACTTTCTCGTCCAGTTTGATTCCTTTTTGACTTTCCTTTGCCTTCAGATGATAATTGTTTTCTAACGCTAAGGCAACCGGTAACAAAGATGCTTGCTGTCAGTGTTTCATCAACAGGCCAAATGCAACACATTTGTATAGGTTAATCGCATGCCAAAAAAAAACGTACAACCATGGGTCACAGCGTTCATTGTCATTCTCAGAAGAATCAGGTCTTTTTGACGTCTAATATATGATTAATTCGTGTCCATGACTGGGAAAATCAAAGCGGTCTTCATTTCACATGATGCCTCATCCTGAGTTGAAATGCGTCGCTCGAAATATCGGGACCGTGTGATGCGCACAACTGCATCAATCTGTCCTCACTGTCCGTGTGGCGTACTGCGACAGCAAACGTACTTCACGAACGATTCCCCTCCGCAGGAAGACGACCAAGTTGGGTAATAAAGTCACCGGCTAGTACGATGACGTTACGGTGTTTAGTCTATATCAGAGAGCCGACGATGGCGTCGTAAAACATATCTTTGGTAGCATCCGAACAACTATCCGTTGGAGCGTACGCCGATATGATGAATATGGAACGCCTTTCTGATTTGCGTTGACAGGCGTTAACCGGGATATTGATCCTGAAAGTGCATAATCAATTGTATGCCGGAATTCCGTGGGACTCCCATTCCACTTTGACCACGAGATTCAGCTTCGACGTCAACAGAGATCCTGAGAGAGAAGCGCTTGAATCGGCAGTTACTTGGAGTTGGGCTCAAATGGATGACGGTGCAAGAATCGTAGACTCTAGTCTCCGATACACAGCACACGTTGAAATCCAGACTTGAAGAAGTGCTTGCCTGAGCAGCTTGCTGACCAACTTGTCATGGAGTGTGGACATTGAAGGTGCAACTTTCTACCAGTTTTCTTGGTTTTGGAAAACAAGTATCACCTGAGGTCATAGGGAAAACAGGAAAATTGGGCGCAAAAAGGTCGTAATGGATGAATAATTTCACTGTCGACAGGATGGTAACTCCTGAAGCTTCCCGGTTGTTTACATCGCCGAAAGGGGTTGACTCGAGAGACCCCACCCGAGTCTCTGAATCCAAAGTCTGAACAGCGAGACGGCAGGATAGTGGGTTTTCATGGGGGCACTTATCCGGAGACAGTTGTTCAAGAGTCAGACTCACTTGGCAGTGATAGGTTTGTCTAGGCTAGGGCGCAGTGAATAAAATACAGATGTCAGACTCTGAGTGTGTAAGTGAAAGTAAGGCGTCATCAGCAAGACAGCTTCATTAAGGCTGTCACTGTCCCGCGTCATTAAGTGCATTCACTTCACAGACAACTCGAACAAACAACAACAACATTCACGCCAATAGGCTCGATTAGCCGCCATCTCACCTAACGTCTCTGATCACCGACTAGGTGAGTCACGAGAGCCCCAGCCCGAGAGACGAACCCGATCTACAGCGACCAACCCATTCGCAAACGAATTCATTTCCCTACGCCAGGTCATTATCCGTCCAATTCGCGCCTTACGCTAGCCGACCGCAGTGTCGCCAAACAGTGCTCGGTGCGGCAGGCGACTAGCTGGCATCCTCAGTACAAAACCTAACCATCTAAGTTTGTGTAAATGTAGTGACCGAACAAAAGAATTAGTTTGGTGATCAGTGTCAATCACCCGATTATTAACCTCCTCGTTGCTTACTCGTAGATGCCACCCGACACGAGCAATCGAACGCAAACATCGGTGGTCAAATACCTGAAGACGGTTCACGTATTCTTCCCTGAAAGCCATGTTCCACTGCCGTAAAGTAATATAGCCCTCAATGTTCTTACATACGCGACCCTTGAGCTTCAGAGAGATATTTTCTTGCCGACATTGATGCCTCAGATTAACAAACACCGCCCGAGCCCTAGAGGTACGCGTTTCTATTTCATTCCCAATATTTCCGCCGCAGTTGATGCAGCTTCCCTGGTACACAAACCAGTCAACAAACTCCAAGATTTCATTATCCAATATTGAATCTACGCAATTACAGCAATCTTGCAGAAGCACTTCGCATTGTGTGGCTGCAAAGCGCATTTCGAAGTACCTAGCAGAACGCGAAATAGCGCCTAGCGTTGTTTGTGCTGCTTGAAAGTTGTCAAACACCAACACATTGTCGTCAGTATAATCAAGATCAGTCAGTCTTTCACCAGGTAGTAGGACCATGCCGCCATCTTGTGAGTGCCGCAGACAGGCCTCCATTAGTTCGTCCATGATGAAATTAAACAAAAATGGTGAAAATGGAGAGCCTTGACGCACGCCGTCACTGATGCTGAAACTGTCAGACAGTTCACCGTAAATCCTAACCTGAGCTGAAGTATAGGACTAAAGCATCGACAGTATGTTCACATACTTGCGTTTAAGCTATTCTAAAAGTGTAAATCGATCCATCGAATCGAACGTACCTTTATAGAAACACGACAACTGTTGGCCCGGGGGTAAACATGACAAGTTTTAATGATTTGACACAGTAAAAATGCGATATATACATCCCCGTCCAGGGAGAAACCTCACCTGTTCTTCCTTAATGTTGGCCTCTCGAACTGCAGGGAGTCGACGAAGTATAATGGATGTCAGTATCCTAGTAATGGCTGGGGTCAAACTAATCCCTCTATGGTTGAAAATCCCCAGGGTAGTCATCAGAAAACAACAGTGTAGCGAACAAGCTCGTTTTCGGTTATTCATCATCAGGCTAATTACATAACAATTTATATGAAACAGAGTTGTCAAGGCGAAACGGACAAAAACAAGTAGCTAGTTTGGGTGAGGTCAGACACGTCATCGGCACACACATGTGTGATTATATTGTGATTAACAACATAGATGTCCATATACCCCC
>JTDE01002679.1:4285-22785 GCA_014338405.1 Paragonimus skrjabini miyazakii | reverse complement strand
GGGGGTATATGGACATCTATGTTGTTAATCACAATATAATCACACCCGTGTGTGCCGATGACGTGTCTGACCTCACCCAAACTAGCTACTTGTTTTTGTCCGTTTCGCCTTGACAACTCTGTTTCATATAAATTGTTATGTAATTAGCCTGATGATGAATAACCGAAAACGAGCTTGTTCGCTACACTGTTGTTTTCTAATCCCTCTATGGTTTTCGCAAGAGTCTCTGATAGTTTTCTTGAATATGGGAACTATTATCGAGTGATCTCAGCACGGAGAGATAGTCACTGTCGTCCACACAAGTTGAAACAACTGAGTCAAAGCCTCTACTGAAGCATCCCCACCTTCTTTGAAAAGTGCTGGCATGAGATCATCTGGGCCAGCAGCCCTATTAGATTTGAAAGCCGAAATGCAACTGCGAACCTCAGTCTCAGTGGCTGGTTCCAAATCTACCGACCTAGGTTCTGCATTACAAGTTTGTGGCAGCAACACGGTAGAGGCAGTATGCCAGTTAAATTGACTCAATATGTTTCACCCAGCGCTCTAACGTTCTAGACTTGGTAAAGATGAGTGTGCCATTTGTCACGCTAATAGCTTGACTGAAAGACGGTCGCCTGGGACCACTAGCGCGAATAAGCTTGAACAGTCTGCCGATGTTCCCTGGAGAACAATTGATTTCCATTACCCTAACTTCATCCATTAACCAAGCCCCACAATCAGCCTATAGGTTACGTTTTAGCTTCCTACAGATGTCCCTTCTAAACTTGCTATACGAATTGCCAAGAGGAATGTTCCGTCTAGCTTCCAACAATTTCAAGAATTTCTTCCAGATCCAACTTATGTAACTCCGTGCCGCATGCTACAGTACACGCTTCATGAACGGCCTGTGAGATTTGGGTCCACAAGCTATTAGGAGTTTCAGAGTGACAACTACTAGGGCAGCTTTCGAAGCTGGTTTGGTATTTATGCTTTATCGGTGGTACAGCGAGTTTCTTAACAGCCAGTTGTTGCTGTCAGTGGAGCCGTTGCCCAGCAAAAGTAAGAACAAAATGACAACGTACCGACGCATGACCTGAATCTAATTACGTGCTCCATTAGGAACGACAGTCCTGAATGGAACCCCGTCACCAACAACTGAGATTAGGCCTGATTCACAGAAGGCGAGCGTAAAGTACAGCAACAACGCGCACAATGTCTAAAACTAGTGGTGGCTAAAAATAGCTTATGTTCAGCATACACCTCCAAAAATCGTCTGCCATTATCCGGGCCAGGTGATGCTGTCCTAAACCAGTTACCTAAGCGGGATTCGGCCTCACCAAGGCGACCAACGTGGGCGTTTATATCTCCGGCCAGAATGACGATATCAGAACCATGTGTCGACCGAAGGAGAGCGGCCAGACAAATAAAAGGCGTCCCTGACAATAACGTCACTACAGTCATTTGGGGCAAAAGCGGACACAATGAAACGGTTTCCGAAAGTTTTGCATCTAGAACTCGCCTCGATAGAATCTGCGAAACGGGCGACACAAATTCTACTGTTAACAGAAATCCAATCTACCGATGCGACTGCGGTCATCGTGATGAGAACCGTACCTACCCGAGCGTGGCTGGCAGCGGCGGTCGTGGATTCTCCCGAAGTGTATAACCAGTACCGGGTAGACTGTATGAGTGCTATTAGTTCCTTACGTTGACAACTGTCCTGGATTGTAGTCTCCGAAATGCAGCAGACGTCGATATTCAATGAATGGGGCGTTCGTACGAGAGTGGCCTTTTGAGCTATCTGTTTCACAGTGCGGACGTTAAAAACACCTGTATTAATTCACATTCAAGTTCTAAACAAGGGATGAGGGAGACCTGGGGCGGAATGGTAAGAGATGTGGTACCTGCCTAGTAATTACTGGGAATTGTGGTCGTGAGGGGCCTGAGTCATCATCATCAAAAACAGCAATATACCAGTGGTTCGCACTGATGCTTAACTGCAACACAACTACGCAGAAGAAGAAACAAACCCTGCTTAGGAAGAGAAGGAAAAGGGGGGAGGGGACTCAGCTACTGAAAATACCTACGTCTATATTCATACATACAACATCAAGGCGTCTACACCTTGCAAACAAGCAACCGAGCTGTAAGTGTGAGTAAGGCGTCGTCAGCAAGACAGCTTCCTTACGGCTGAGAGCCAAATTTGATAGGACAGTGGGGACTGGATCAGCAGTAATAAGTTTTCGCTTATCCACCCTACTGTGTGTAGCAGATAGGGCGACCTTGTTTACACTGCGAGACGGCCGATGAATTATGGAGTTGACGTTGTGAGTATTCATGATTGTATGTGGGCTCAAATAATGTTAGTACGCCTAGACCTAGATAGGAGGACGATAAGGGTCCTGAACCAAAACTTTAAGTTCAACCCGGGAGACCAGGAGAGTGTGGTTCTTCAGATTTCTACCTACTGACCTGCCTAGTATGAGTGACTGTCGGTGTGGTCACCACACTGCCCAATTCAGCCCAAAAGGTCACCCAGATGCTCAAGTCGTCACACCGCGTCGAGGTCCAGTCTTGTTGTGACCGACTAAACGGACCCAGCGAAATACAGAGAACAAGCACCGAGAAAAAAGAAGGTATACATGGTTAAATACACAGATAACTCACTGAACTTCGAAGGGATCGAAGAAATTTCGAATTTGCAGTTACAGTCAGAGCGCCAAAGGCGTTCCCGACATCCATTATAAGCTGAAAAATACACGAAAATCGCTAGGTGAAATGCTGACAACAGGAGACCACTAAAATACTACAATGAAGAGATCTCCATTAATCATTTAATCCTAAGTTATGTGAAGAACAAGTATAGCAGAACATACCTATGTTTTATTAATCAAGCGACCAGAAATTAGGGTATAATATAAGCAAACACCCACTTAGAAACTTACTCTGGTCTTTTGGCGATTGTTCTTCTGAAAAGCCAAATTGCCCTCGAGATCACTTCCCGAACGAAGGTCAGGTACGATAACTAACCTGGTCAGCAATTCGATACCCCGCTTCCATTCTGAGGGACCAGCAACCGTGATAAGGATGTTGATGAAAGTAAGAACTGCTGTGTGACAGACCATAACTACATGGTCTGTGTGGGGGTGGTGAATGTGTAAGAGCAAAAGAGAATAAAAATCTTAAGAGGGGAGATGAACCAAATGTAAGACAAAGTTCAGGTTGAACACAAATATAACAGAACCGTGCAGATCAAACATGTCCGCAGATTCGTTAGTCTAACTTCCTATCCTCAGAATTGCACAGTTAATTGTGTAAACTTACAGATGAACATCCGAATCAAGATGCAATAAAAAAAAGAACAAATTTTGTTACCACGCGGCATACTTAGCCTGATATAGCCTAGGCATTTTAGGCTGTTCAAACCAGAAGTTACCCCATGGTCTGCAATCTATGTCGATATAGCCGAACTATAACATACTCACAAGAAAGAAGCCAGTAGATGATGCATATTACAAGGTAACAGCTGAAGGTGGCGTGCATAAGTTACACAGACTTGGATGCTCTCAAAAGTTGCGTATGCAGAAATAAATGACTTCAAATCCATCAGGACTGTATGAGCGAAATGAAGTTTTACGTTCCTCCGGATACGATAACTAGAAATATGCGTGAAAAAGGAAACAATTCAGTCGTCATATGCCAGTAACAGGATAGACATTTCAACACATTACGAGGCATTTTTGTCCAGGAAAACTGTCGTTTTATGCATTATATCAATAAGCGGCTCCTAACTCATGGGTAAGAATATTCAAAAGCACCAAGCCCTGAAAATGTATTTGCAACAGTATATGTATAACGGTATGGAAGCACTCATCCAGCATCCAAATAAATTTTACACACAACATTAGCCATTAGTACGCGCACGCGATAGCAGGATACGTAGAGTTCGAGGCATGCTGTTTACCAACGGCTTAAAGAATTCGAATAGATACAACAGAAGAAAATTGCACTTCTAATAAAATAGACACTGAGTCAATCCGGATTTTCGCTGAGATTCAACTCAGTTGCCAAGCTAACACAGCGAATGGGACAACTCAAGCCAACAGTCCATCAATTCCTTTGGGCTCATAATGTGTGTATAGTGCAAAGAAACGGAACAGTAGAAGAATTAGCCTAGCCTGAATTCGAAGAAGAATGATACGAAAATCTTTGAGTAGCGCACTGAGTGTAACCGATATGAGAGAACAGCTGGAGGTCAGTTGCTTGAAAGAAACCGTCAGTATGATCGGAAGAAGCATGTTCTTTCTAAGCATGAGAAGAAATACGTAGTAAACAAGCTTGTTTTCATTTGGCCAAAAGCTGAGGAGACTTTAACAGTTAACTGTACATCACAAAAACAACCAGGAGAGAGGCTGAAAATATCAACCCTGATCAGCCTGACGGATACATACATTACTGATGCGTCCTGAGAAAGGAGACAGTATCAAACAATCGGTCCCTGATTACAAATAACGCATTGATTATCTAGGGTGCGCGTTCAGTTTAGATGATAAATACGAAGTCACTTTTCTTCAGCATAAACAATGTGCGCAACCCTACGTACTCGCATCTTTTGCTACCATCATTAGGCCCAATGCCAACAGGATGTCGAAAATTTCAGCAAGATAACAACTGACTGGCACCAACCCAATGAGCTAGACTACGCAAGCTTTGGATCCAAACCTAACTGATGGATTAGCTGCCTAAGCAGGTAAGCGGAACAGATGAATTTCTACAAGAAATGAGAGCTGATAGACATAATCAAAAAAAGTGAAATGATGTTATAAAACGGCGTTTATACGGCCTGATAAACGGTATACATAAAGGACATAGAAGTTTTCAAGAAAAAATGTATTCGACAATTTATTCAGCAAAGACCACTCAAACGACAGACAGTGAGAAATGAGCTTCCTCAAGTAGAGTGAATCGCCAGATTCATGAACATCTTCTGTCTAGTCCATATCGGCTGAGTTCCCGTTAGTTTTCTGGTCACCAAAATGAGTAAACTCTCAAAAATCTGATCTGATATTAATATCGTTGAAAAGGTTGTGTAATTGTCAGTTATCTAGCAATATACCATACTGGATTGATAGTCTTATTCCGCAGAAAGAATGAAATTTATGCGGTTTCCAATCGGAGATATCCTCATTTGTCACACATCCTTGTAGAAACCGCATTTCGAACTATTCAGGTTCTGCCATTCAACGAAGAACGTTCCGGCGATATTTAATTGCCGCTTGTGAACTAGTGTGAGGCCGCGTTCCGAGATACCTCCATGCAGTCAAATGCACTTACGGATAGTAACTGACGGGGCAAAGCTCTTAAACATCGGAAAATACTGCAGACGAAGTTCCTCCTTCATCACGAATTAATAACTAAAAAAGATCGACGCAATAATTACTGGAATAGATCGAATGCAAAAGAATCTAGATCTAAGATACGCAGCAGTGTTATTTGGTTTACGCCCTACGGCTTAGATAAATTCCAACCTACCCTTTAAATAATTGTCTAGCATTAGCATCACAGCACACTCGGCCTCCGACTCCAACAGCCAGTCCAGACTGGCGCAGACAAAACGCGGCTGTTGCAACAACTCAACACGTCGTTTCTCACTGCGAAGCAACTGGAATATCTCATCTGAAGTGGTTGGTGAAGGATGATTTTGAGGTAGAAACTGCGACAATTCGGAAACCATAGCAACCATAGCAGATACGTCCAGATTTACACGAGGGAGTTCGTCCAACCTGTACAAGTGGAGTTAAGGTAGAGCGTGTAATAGAACGGATTACTGTTCCAAGGAACTCCTGAGGGTGCCTTTCACTACACTGAAGAGAACGTAATTAACGACCACACCATAAAAAAATCAAACCTCCAAAAGTCATTTCAGATGAATGGCACTTTTCACAGACAAGAAAAGACCAAAGTTGGATGATAACAAAATAGAAACACGAATAATCAAAATGCCCACTTCAAAATGACACCTGCGCAAGGCAAAAAACGTGGATAAAATTTTGACAACCTTTCGCTGATCTGCGGTCTCAATTCTAACTAAATTTTGACCGTACAGTGCACACACCTTACAGATACCACAGGTCCCTCAACAGAATCGAAGGTAGATCTCAGATGCAGGAGGAAAAACTGTCTACTGCTGTCAAACATGACAAACATCAAGCAACTGGCGAATGGTAGAGTTGATCAGCTCATCCATGATTTACGCAAAATCGTGCAGCACTGCCCATAATGTCTTTCGCATAATTCCTGAAGTAGAACGGATACACAAACCAGGGATAACTGAAAACAGATTGACTCCCCTGCGATAGGTGCGCGTGACTTTGTCTTCCTAAAGGTAGGGGAACAAGCGATGAGGATGCTTTCTTCGCAATCCAAACAATGGACAACACAAAAACGGATCTTCGACGAATGCGTTCTCGCCGATAATGAAGAGCTGGATGAAGAATGTCCGAGCACGCTACATTATGACACTCGAGGTTCCGGAAATCCCATCTTCGAAAGACGGTAACTGTAAAGTCTAATTGAAGTCAACTGCTAACCTTCGCCAAGACGCACTGAGATTAGACACAACGTCGCGTCAAAACTAAAGGATATGTCGGTGAATCAACCCGACTGATAAATCGACGTAACGCTTCTGAAACAAACGGGAAGAACCAACAATAAGCATGTCCCGGTCTATACGGCTAACATGGCGAGGTGGTCGGGCTTGTGTACTGTTTTGATCCGGCGGCCTATGCTGACTAGGACTCCGGTCCTTCCAGGTGCAACCTTGTCAGACAGGCCAAAGGGAAGCAGTCAGACAAAAAGCAGTTACACTCATAGGATTGTACGTCGCACTACTGACCGCGTAGGAGTGCATAGGTAGTGAGGCACGATCCTATGGGCATACAGCAGAACTGTTTTCATAGTTGCGGCACTGCTGTCTTCCGTATCAGGAAGAAGGGGGTTAGAAAAGGTACCCTCAAACAAACAGCACTCCGATCGCCCAATGGTTGACCGTGACCGCCGACGTACTATCCAACACGGTCTAAAAACATTTCGTGCCTCCCAGAAGCCTGATGTAGCTTAAAGTACATCCACTGTGCACAGCAGTGCTCAGAAGCAGACATCAATGTCTTATTCACTGCGTCCTCGGGCTAAGCAAGTCCCTCACTGCCAAGTGAGTCAGACTCTTGAGTCATTGGCTCCGAGTGGGATCCCCCAAGAAAACCCTATATAATGTTGTCTCGCAGGTCAGACTTTTGAGTCAGACACTCGCGGTGGGGTCCCTCAAGTCAATCCCCTTCCGCGGCATAAACGACCGGGAAGTATCAAAAGTTATCGTTCACCTGGCAGCGACATTATTCACCCAACACGACATTCTCCTACTATTTCACCCCCGATGTCTTCTGCCTTCTATGTGCCTTCGGGCAATAATTCTCTTCTAAGACTAAGGCAACTGGTAAACATTGGCGCCTTCAATGTCCGCACTCTCCGACAAGCCGGTCAGCAAGCTGATCTGGCAAGTACTTTCTCAAATCTGGAACTTGATGTGTGCTGCGCGCCGGAGACACGAGTCCACGATTCTGGCACGGTTATCCAGTTGAGCTCATCTCTAGATAACTGCCGAATCAAGCGTTTGTATATAAAGATTTCTGGTGATGCCGACGCCAAATCTCGTGGTCAAGCTGGAGTGGAAATCGCACTGAGTCCCAGAGCAGCGCAATGTTTGTTCGATTGGATCCCGATGAACAGTCGCCTGTGCGCTGTCAGACTCAATACGTCGGTTAAAATCTCTCGATGCAAACCAGAAAGGCGTTGCGTACACATCATATCGGCGTACACTCCAACGAACAGCTGTTCGGATACCACCAAATATGCATTCTATGACATTCTCGTTGACCTTCTGAGGCAATCTAAACACTCAGACATCATCATACTAACAGGCGATTTTAATGCTCACTTTGGTCGTCTTTCTCCGAGTGAGAAGCAGCTTGGAGGTATGTTTGGTGTCCGTACACATACAATGGCGAAAGACGATGACAGCTGTGCGCATCCCACGGTCTGTATATTTCGAGCACCGTATTCCAACACCAGAAGCATTATGTTACTTGGAAACCTCCATGTGCTTCTCACCCGTGGACACAGTTGGATCATATAGCAGTCAGCTACAGGTGGCGCCACTCTGTTAAGGACCGTCGTGCCTTTTGGAGCAACCACCTGGACTCAGACCATGATGTTGTGCGTGCCCGTTTTGTTTTATCATTTGCCCGGAGGAAATACGCTCGAAAATGCTAACCAAGTCTCACGATCAGCCTTCAGATTACGTTTCAGTTTCCTATTGATATCTCCTCTAGACTTATTATGTGAACTACCAGGAGGAACCTTCCGTTTGGCTTCTATTAACTTCAGGAATTTCTCTAAAATCTAACGTTTGTTTAGCCCATGTACCCTCGTGTTGCATGCTACAGTACCTGCTTTCCGAATGACCTGTGAAACTTGAGTCCAGCAGCTACAAAAATCTTCGGAGTGAGTACTACTAAAGCAGTTTTCTAAGCTGAATCAGTGTCGAGAACGGTCAAATCTGCAATCATCATAAACTTTGAACTAATTCCTCCATTAAACATCAGCTAACTCGGAGACAATGATGGCAGGTCGTAAGATTGACCAATAATGAAAATGCAACACGGGCGCCGTGACATAAAATGGAGAATGTATGAGCACTTACAACTCATTGGTGTCATCCCAAAAAGACAAATAAACACGATTAAATAACGATAACTACAACTTCCCTTAAAGCGATCAGTACTGTGTATCATTTGAAGAAGTTCCGCGACGCTCACGAGACACTTATACACATGCATCAGGTCCATTGTGTGTCGTGAACAAACTTATCAAGGCGAATACGCTGCAAAAAATACGTAAGTACGTCCAGTGGCCCTGGACAGCGGCGACAACAGCAAAGCGGTATCAGGAGCACCGACGCAGCCGTGTTATGGATGAGATGGCTAAGTCAAATATTAGATGTGGTCAGGTTTATCGACGGCAAGATACCAAATGAACGAACATCGTCACCCACGCGTTGAATTCCACTGTGTCGATCGGGCAATTCCGATATGCCCTGTATCGGACACCAATTAAGCCAACAGAGATGCTGAGGCCGAACCAGCGGGCGAGCAACCACACCCTAAACCGCTTAACGCAATGGAAAGTGAAGGTAACGCAAGGCTAACTGCACTAGCAGAGCAGAAGCCAGTTAATTGGGCGACCGGCCGACGTATCAAACTGGGTTAAATTTAGGTGAAGTATGTTCATAACCGAAGAAACTGCTAGAAGTCACAATGACAAGAGTACCAGTAGACGGAAAGAAACAGCAAACCCGACTAGCGATCTGGTGACAAAATAGGAACACGACCAGAACGAAAGTAAAAAGTGACAAGCCGTGCACTAACCAATCAATATGCCGTTTGCGATTTTTAAAGGACACAAACAAACGAACTGACAAGACCATCTGTATTTATAAAACATTGTTTGAAACAGTGGATTGTGTTTTGTTAACTAAACTTATTGACGACGAAAAAGGAAGTTGTTAGAAATCCCTAAGAAAACAGCACATTGATGACTCAGAGGCTGATTGTAGTAACCGGATTTGCACTTGTTGTTCATTGTCGTGACAGCCCCCGTTACAGTACTTTTTGTTGGATTACACTGTAACGAAAAAAGACTGGTAGACAGAAAGATAACGGCAGTCAGTCTGAGTATCCTACACATAAGTACATCAATAAGAGAGGGCTGAATTTTGAATCTACAAGGTAAGTTAACCATGTGAAGTATCCCTACAATCTACTTGACACTAGTAATAAACCGTGAAGCTAAATAACCCGATTCTACTATCCATGTATGTATTACAATGCGACGAGGTAAAGCTAAACAAATAGATAACCTAATGTTTGCAACAATTTTTAAACGATCAAGATTTACCATGAGTTGAACGCAAGGATTTATCATCAATAGACCTAATAATATTAACTGCTAAGAAATTAAACTATCACATAAGCCTTCGCACAGATAAATCCAACTATACATTTATGGACTCATCGCTTGTTCAATCGGTGTTTGTCAAAGAAAACCTAAGAAAATTTTTATTTCAACCTTTTGTGAAGAATGCTCGAGTAATCATTTTGACAACTCGCCCAGAGGCTGAATTATCAGTGGTTCACAACGTCCGGAATTGATGGACGGTTTTCACCGAACTCTAAAAGTGCTGAGTATTTTAGATCAAAAAGTCAATAGATTGTATACGTTTGAAAAAAAAGCGAGGTAATGGAAGCGACTTCGATGTTCCAGTGCTACGATTCCTAAATAAACTATTCGGTAATGAATAGAAATAAAGGCAAAGTGAGCAACATCGGTACCCGACAGGGAATTTCACGTTCACGAACATGTTTTCGTCAGGGCTTTTACCATATGCCACTGGTGTTCAACAACTGATGAAAGAAATCTCCGACTGATTCGGTTCACTTCATGTAAGCGTTACTGTACGTATTACTCAGTAGAGATGCAGCGAAATCTGCTCGAGCATAAATCGTGTAATGTCAGTCTTTTGTCTGCTCTATTCAAATTTTCAACGGGAAATGGTTGTTTCAAAGTATTACTCATAATTTGACAGTAACTGGAGTTGCTTGCGAAATACGCCGGAAATGGGTGCTGTTAACAACACTGTCATAACTGCGTACACAAAATTAACACAAGCTGACACCTTTGATGAAGGGAAAAATATACAACTCTTGAACAAGACAGATAACGAATTGGATAAAACCAGGCAAAACCCGCCGTGCGTTAGAAAATAGCAACACGTCGTCAACCACAAAAAAATGACTTCACAGAGTTGCAAATTTTCAAGAAACGTCATAAACCGACATCGCTGCATACAGGAAAGTGCACAGCAAACAGATTGGTATGAGTTACTAAGCTGGAGGAGGACTTTAAGAAGGGAAAACAGTGCACTAAATTCCAACTGAAACTATCGTGAGAAAAGTAAAAACTCAACACGTAGACTGATAGGGTTCATCAGTTAGAATGACAAGCTCTGATTCCTCTAATATTCATGTGTACCTATAAATGCGGGTTCTTGTCACATGAATAAAAATTGCTTACTGCAACCAGTCGAAGATCAGTTTATCCTTTATACTGGAGGTTTCAATTCAAGTACGGTATCCTGGGCTATTCGATGTCACTAATTCTGAGTATTACATTAATGCAACAGGATCTGAACCACACAAAATGAGTATTCCCGAGATTCAATAACTCGGCGGGTTTTGACAGCATGGAAGACACCCGGTTGTAGATTTTGTGTTAACTGTAATGTGCGACCGAAACCAGCAGGCGCGCACTAGTTGAATTTGATTTGATGACGAAGCGTGCTGCTGTGTTGTCGGCGTCGTTCTACTTATCGTTTGTGTAAGTCGTGTGCATGGCTTACTGGGCCTTTGGCTCATGCTTGTTTCTTGCTGTTTCCATTTACAAGACTGTTGTTGGATCCCCTTCTTCGGAAGAACGCTGTCCCCCCCGGTGTCTCCACATTGCCCTAGAGTTGGCCCGTAAGTGTTACGGACAACCAGCGGTAAACAGCCGGCTTGCATGCTACATTAACCAATAGATATAATCAACAGCAGTTGGTGCGAGCCATAGGAAGGTTGGACATACTCGGTTCATAAATAACACAACATGATATGAATAGACCAACCCAAACGAAAACTCTGCAAGCCTAACGGTGGTATGGATGTTGTCGGGAAGAAAAAGAAATCAGCGATCACAGCTAACAGATACAGCTGTTCACTCGAAAGTAGGATGCATCGATGCTGCGTGATACACAAATACATAAATTTGACATGATACACAGCATCAACAATCCCAACCGACCATTTAGCAGGATGTGAACTCCATGCAAGATTCCTTGCTTACTAAGGAAGAGTACAACGCAATCAATTAATTGCTTGGTATAAGGATATGAAAGCAGTCATTAGTAAATTAAGAAAGGTAGGCCGTGTCTGTCTCCCGAGTTGGTGTCTCCGTGAAACATACAACATATGCTCACAAGTAAAAGGGAATACGGAGGCTAATTGGGTTCAGCGGTGGGAATGTTTCCGTTTGGTTGAACTGTCTGCAAAGTAATGACAATTTAAAAAAATCGGTACAATGAAAGTCACAAGGGAGCTGGGTGTCTTGCGAATGTCACCTGACTCACAATTGGAACTCGGCTATTTCTTTACAAAATTCAGGCACCTCAATATCCATCGTTTTAGTTCAAACATGGACAGTCAGTCAGCAGTGTCGGCAAGTGGTATACATCTGCCGATAACAGTTCGTAAATGACAGACTAAAACTGGTACACATAGACGGTCTAGATTGCAACATGTATAGCATAACGGAAGCTGTTAGAAGTGTTGGTGTAACATACCAATCAACAGGGAACGATTTGGTCAACTTTAAAGTAAAGTGTGTTGAAACTTCACACATTCAAGTCTGAGAAGGAGAGGAGTTTTTTAAATGATAATCATTAGCCTATATGCATGTAGCTGGTTACCTCTTCGTCACTGTTCTGAATAGCATAAGCCCTCAAAATTAGATGCAGCGACAACTCAGCATGGAACATTCCTTTAACCCACTATCTAACATTTACAATACAATGTTTCCAATCATACCCACGTATCATCAAGTAAAAAACGATTAAACCAGACTTGAAAGTTTCGCGAGTATGCTTAAACAGTACAAACTGGAAGATAACTTCTAACATGCTACTAGGTAGGTAATTTGAAGAAGAAAAAACAAGATCAGTTTGAACAATTACGAGGAATACAAGCAAAACCTCCACCTGAATATTTCAGAAGGTAGGTGGTGGGCTACTAATAATACAGTGTTGAGTGGGAGCAGAACAATCAGAGCACCATATATGATAAATAAAAAGTTTGTCTAAAGAATTTAAGAAGCGGAATACTGTGGTTAAAGCAGCCCGCATTTCGAGTCATTGTATCCCGGATTGCATATTTTGCCCAGTGATTAAAAATCCATCAAAAACAAACTTAACCGTAACGCAGTGTAACTAGTTGCGCATCCCGATTACTTATTTGGCTAAACTGGACAATGTAGCGACCAACTCGACAGTCATTAATGCCAGGCAGGCCAACAGGTAAAAGTCTGACAAACCACACTCGCCTGGTCCTCCAGGTTAGGGATTGGAAGAAGGCTGACATCACTTTCCAAAAAATGTACCAGTTCTGGTAAATTGCCACCCGCTGTCTTGCGCTACAACCTTTTGCACCGAAAACTTTGGTTCAGGACCATTATCGTCCTCTTATCTAGGTCTAGGCGTACTAACATTAGTTGAGCCCACATACAATCATGAATACTCACAACGTCAACTCCATAATTCATCGGCCGTCTCGCAGTGTAAACAAGGTCGCCCTATCTGCTACACACAGTAGGGTGGATAAGCGAAAACTTATTACTGCTGATCCAGTCCCCACTGTCCTATCAAATTTGGCTCTCAGCCGTAAGGAAGCTGTCTTGCTGACGACGCCTTACTCACACTTACAGCTCGGTTGCTTGTTTGCAAGGTGTAGACGCCTTGATGTTGTATGTATGAATATAGACGTAGGTATTTTCAGTAGCTGAGTCCCCTCCCCCCTTTTCCTTCTCTTCCTAAGCAGGGTTTGTTTCTTCTTCTGCCTAGTTGTGTTGCAGTTAAGCATCAGTGCGAACCACTGGTATATTGCTGTTTATGAAGATGATGACTCAGGCCCCTCACGACCACAATTCCCAGTAAATACTAGGCAGGTACCACATCTCTTACCATTCCCCCCAGGTCTCCCTCATCCCTTGTTTAGAACTTGAATCTGAATTAATACAGGTGTTTTTAACGTCCGCACTGTGAAACAGATAGCTCAAAAGGCCACTCTCGTACGAACGCCCCATTCATTGAATATCGACGTCTGCTGCATTTCGGAGATTAGAATCCAGGACAGTTGTCAACGTAAGGAACTAATGGCACTCATACCGTCTACCCGGTACTGGTTATACACTTCGGGAGAGTCTGCGACCGCCGCTGCCGGCCACGCTGGGGTAGGTACGGTTCTCATCACGATGGCCGCAGTCGCATCGGTAGATTGGATTTCTGTTAACAGTAGAATTTGTGTCGCCCGTTTCGCAGATTCTATCGAGGCGAGTTCTAGATGCAAAACTTTCGGAAACCGTTTCATTGTGTCCGCTTTTGCCCCAACTGACTGTAATGACGTCATTGTCAGGGACACCTTTTATTTGTCTGGTCGCTCTCCTTCGGTCGAAACATGGTTCTGATATCGTCATTCTGGCCGGAGATATAAACGCACACGTTGGTCGCCTTGGTGAGGCCGAATCCCGCTTAGGTGACAGGTTTAGGACAGTATCACATGGTCCGGATAATGGCGGGTGGCTGTTGCAGCTGTTCGCGAAGCGTAAGCTACTTTTGACCAGCATTAACTTTAGGCATCGTACGTGTCAATGTTATACTTGGTGCACTCCTTCTCCAAGACGGATCTGGTTTCAGATATACCAAATAGCGCATCGGTGAGAACCACCTATGAATTGCTGTCCACGATGAAGATGACATAAATCTGACCGATTTTTCTCACTTCTCACGCCCTTTGCTACATTATGTCTGCTGTCAACTGCGTACGAATGATTAACTGTTAATTACAACACAGCTATATACAAATAACCCCCCACAATGTAACGAAGTGAACTCAACAATGAGGAGCCCGTAACTGAGCTGCGAAACCTCTTCTGAGCAGCTTAAATACAGAATCCCTAGACAAAGTACCGTACAGCTGTACCTGTTCGACAAAAGAGATTACATTCGTTCGCCTTAACAGACAAAACTATAATATCTAACTAACACCACGAGAAGCACGAAGCCAAGCGCCAGAGACAAGCAAACAGTTGACATACCGCGCCATGCTGCATTCAGTCGATCAGCATTACGACTGACCGCTTTAATCCATAATGCAGGTGCCCACGCATCCGTGTCCTCCGCATTACCAGGAAGAGATATAGTGTCGCCGTTGTGCTTATGGAAATCCACGCGATCAAACTCCCAGCGCTGTTGAACACATATGAGATCGACCACAACAGAACCTGAGTAAGCGAAAATACGACAACGTCTGTGATATGTGCGATTTTTTATGTGCACACGTCGATTACCACCAAATGGATATAATTCCAATACACGAGTCTTAACTTAAGTCAAAATTCATGTTATTCTTCTACAAAAGGTGCTTTTGTTAAAAGCCAGCTGCGCAGACCTAATGTCTTCTCCTGGATAGATAATTAAGTACAACCTATATATATATACAGCAAAACGTGGAAAACATTACTCGACTGTCACGTCACAGAGAATCGAACAAATAAAAGGTGGAAAAGAACATTAAAACGAACACGATACAGGTTAGCAAATGATTTGCTGGTACATGCATATTCGTTGAAAACGGTCGATGTTCTAGTTTAGTAGATGATAACGGAATAGATATATTATTGTGCGTAATTAACAGTTCAAAAAGTGAATCAAGAAGAAAGTACCACGTACTTTCTACTTATAACACTGGCAATCTCATTAACGAATCCTATTAATGGCTGAAACAAAAATAGGTATGCATATCCACCTATCGTACAATGTCTCCGGAGTACTTCACGTGATCCAGAGGACTACCAGCATAATGGTATCCCGAATAGTACACATTCATTAAGGATGCTACTGAGCACCAGCCCAGTGTGAGTGGCAGATGTATTAATTACGAAGCTCGACAAAAACCCATGCTTCAGTTGCACTCGAAAAAGCAGCAAAATCCACGCACCCCTAAGAGATGTGTAGACAATCAGATGGGCTACAAAAAGACACGTCGGGAACCTGCATCTTCGTAGATCATCTGAAAGAACACATATCAACGGTTACTGACACTGATTTAGATCCGATCGAAACGTGAAGCACTGACAATCGAACCTCTTCATACTGAACTAAACTAATCTTGCTGGCAATACGTACCAACATACATTTTCAGCTGCCAACCGTACCCACGGGTTTTACGCATCGCGTCCCCGTCGATCGTGACAACAACAAACAACATAGTAACTAAAAAGCAAGGGTAAAAACAATAAAATCGTGCAAAAACTGATAATCATGAGTACGCTAATAGGCGACTGGCGGAGATACGTCTGAGAACGTCCATAAAAAATGATGCTGAGAACCGAATTAGTTGGTAATTCTCGACCTTGTTTGGCGGGAAAGCAAGGCTTTCACAGCCTGCGATTCAGTCATCGCCGAGTCTCTTCCAAGCGCCGAACGGAGAGAGGCAGAAAAAAACCCGTCGAACAGTGGAAGTTGTGAAGTTGTAACACTTTCAAATACACAGATTGTAGTGACGTATACACGATCGGTCAATTTGAAAAAACACCAATGATCACAAACCGTAGGAAGATAAGGTAGGTCTCCGAATTGCAAAGCAACGGGGATAAGATTTGCGTTGTAGACGCGGCTATTAATCGACAGCCGGATGCTTCACTTGGCGATATGCAATGAATACATTACTTGCCTTTGTGAATAATGCACAGAAGTCAAAAAGTAGCTTGGTATTCCCAGACAACAATCTATGAATTTGTCTAAACGGTAAAATTAGTGAACATCAATAAATAGATACAGGAGAAGGCCAAATGGTACAAAACAAGTCTAAATCCCATCTAAAATTTGACGACCGAATTGCGGCGTTACACATTGCAGAACAATCCACATTCATCAATCTATCCAAGTGTTCATGAGTCTGGCTAGAGTGTATCGTAATTCGAGCCACTGCTCACGACAACAGCGACATGGAATAACCTGGGAGAGAAAAACTTAATAAGAAAAAAGGAAATAAAAACAAGGCCAAACAAAAATCAACATGTTTCAGATGCAGGTATGCCATCAACTACGGCACACTGTCATCCTGAATAATGTTTCTACTCGTCGACTTGAGTAATCACTAAGAAGTCAACCCGGTAGGTGCCGTGTTCGTACAACATTTGTATTTCGTAAGGTTTATTAATTTTCGCACCTTTTACTCTCATAAGTACATACGTACGTTTAGTACATGAAACATGTGAATCGGCAAATACACTTTATCACGACGGTCGCGAGCCGTTCGTTGATTCTCTGCTCCGTGCCCATTATGCGCTGTTTTCTGGGGAACTGAAGTCTAACGGAAGCTATTAACCATTTCGGTGTATTTTCAGATTTACCTGCCTCGATGATTACTTGACCGTGAACTGCAAGTCCCTTTATGGCAGCAAGATGGATCAAACCTATCGGAATGATCCTAAATTAGTGTGGTAGATCTCTAAACCTACGCGCTTTCGTGAACTACTGTGAGTCAACCATTTATATTATCTTCATTTTTTTGTCTCGTTTAAATTCATAAGTTGCATAACCAACCGTACATAACATTTAGACCAATTACACCTATTCACCTTACTTAACGGAATGACCAGTATTTTCATATTTGGTAAACAAGCTATTCCTTCACCACTTGACTTCACCTAACCGCTGGTGATCCCCGTAACTAATGTCTGGTGCGGTACGTATTCAACTGGCATAATCGCAGATTATGCAACCTGAATGGTTGGCTAACAGATCGCGTGTCCCAAGTTTTTCAAACTACGCGCAGGCATACGGTCACATTGCTCACACGATCAGCCTGCCTAATGCGGGCTATTTGGTGGGAACAAGGATGGTAAAACATTCCAAGTCTGTAGATACCTTCGTCACAGACAGGCCACAGGGCAAAACGAAACTCAAGGATTATACACCTTTTCTTTCAGTAACAATAAGACATCTTTCCAGCTTCACAGATGACGCAAGTTGGCAAAGGCCGCACGTGTCTTTGCCTTACCCCTTACAGCTCACCAAAAATATTACAGGCTGAAGAGACAGTGTTGCCCAATTATGTGAAACTGTCTATAGTCTCCAGTAGACTGGGGACATTAAAAAAACTTGGAAGTGGGTATGTTCAAGTCATGGAGCAACACTGCATGTTATAGGTTTGGAGCGCGTCCTGTAAAAACAAGCCCGGACATTCACCTTGTTCGGCAAAGTCTGCAAGTCGTCGACAGAGGGACTAACCAAAACTGTCGTCCACACACGCCATGTCGATTAACCAAGTAACACTAAGAAACTTAACACCACTCACTGGATTCCTCAGGCGTACTTTCCAGAACGTCGTATATGACAAAACTGATCAAAAGGGGAGTATACTGGAAACCCCTGGCAAAAATCTCTAGAACAGATGAACATCCGAGATAGTTGTCCACAAACCATCATCTTGTTCGTACAGTGAGCACACGACGATCATAACAGCTTCATGTATTAGTCTTAAATGAATCTGCATCTGCGCCGAAGACAGCTTTTAGGTCCAGAAGTCAGGCTTGTG
>JTDE01002677.1:84915-97120 GCA_014338405.1 Paragonimus skrjabini miyazakii | reverse complement strand
GGGAATTATTTCTAGCAACACCCTCCTATACGCCGATGACCTAAAATCTGCAATGCCACTGATCCCAATGCACTACAGATTGATCTTGACGCGAGTAAGCGTAGGTCGGATGATTGGAGCCTCCCACTAAATGACAGTAAGTGCGCACATATGTCACTCGGTGGAGATTCTGGCAACGTTTTCGTGGTTCGTAGTGCACTCGGCAAAACGGATATCTTGAAAATTGATCTGAAGAAAGACCTAGGCATCTGGTTGTCGTCTAACTTATCTTTTGCGCATCACCAAGAGATGGCAGGGAGAGAAGTATTTGCCGCTCTCAGGATGATTAGGCACACTTTCCCCCGTATAGACAAGAAAGCGTTCCAAACGCTTTACGGGGTTTATATAAGGTCGCTCCTCGAGTATGCTAATCAGGTCGTGTATACCGGCCTGAAGAAAGACATATTAGCCGTTGAGCGTGTCCAGCGTGTGGCTACCAAACTAGTCATAGGTCTCAGTAGTGTCGCGTACGAGTCTTGACTTGAAATTCTTGATCTATACCCACTCGAATTTCGACGGCTCCTCGGTGATTTAATGTTCACACACTTCCTGTTTAGAGTAGGCCTCGTTGGTCAGTTCTTCACTGTAGCGAATGATGAAGGTCGACGAGGACATAACATGAAGTTTTTCAAGCTTCGTCTTCGGACCTTTCTTGGACAGTAGTTTTTTCCTACAGGGTTTTCAACTTCTGGAACAGTCTGCCTGCTGAGGTCGTCAGTAGCGCTTCTAGCGACCGCTTCAAAGCATTACTTGACTCTTATTTACCAAAATTCCTTTTATGCAAGTAATCTTGGTTTGTTTTTGGACATTTACTGTAATTCCCAAGAGTGGCGCTACACCCTGTTTTCACTGAATGCCATTCAGATCAACAGACTCCCGCTTGACATTGAACAAGAAAAACCGACTTGATCCGGGACCCTTGAACCTCTGCCTCGAACCCGTGTATCAATCGCTGAACCACTGAATAACAAATCACATAGTATTGACCGTGAACAAGTTGGCAGCGGCAAGCTGAAGCACACAGAAGCCAGTATGTCTATCTATAAGCCAGCAGCGGGGACATGATTAGCTCACCAGAGAACCCTTCAAGCGTGTGCTTCGAATAGCATTTGAAGTGTATTATAGTTTGAGCGGTGGTCGTCATCCCCAGCAGTTCAATTTGTGAAGCTCTTCCAAAGAACTTCTGCAATAATCGACACTTTCGCACGCATGATTTGCCTTTCCTGTTCGCCTGTTGTAAGTGGTGGTGATCCACATTCAGTTGCACAGTGCTTTGCAAATTAACGGACTGTATTGTTCTGTGAACAAACTTCATTGATTTCTTCGGATTATTAATGTTGCTTGTGATTTCGGCAAAATCGATTGTTCCAATTTGATGAGGCCACCAACCGGAAAAATAGTTCCGTTTCCCAACAACTACGCCCAGGTGTGAGTTATTTCTAGTTTCTTTAATGAATACCGCTGTTTGTTCCAGACAAGATTAATCTCGAACATTTTATTCACTGTCATCCTATTCTGTAATGCACTGCTTGTTGTTTTCCTCGTCATGTGTTCCTGAATCGTTCCTTTCAAGAAAGCGAAACCGAGGTTTAACAAAATTAATCAAACCAGCATTGAGCACAATAGCACAACCCCGCAGCCGTATGTTACGCATACATTTTCCATACTGCACCAACCTGTAACATCCGGTTCTTTAGGATTTCCCGTAACTATCCCAAATTTCTTACAGCAGAATTGGAAGTCTCAATCTCCTGGATCATCAATCGATAGTCTGCTGAATGGAGGTACATGTACAGATTTTCAAGTTCTGAAGTTCTTTGGGATGTGACGTAGAGTCCCGTGGTTTAATCATCGAGAGTCCCTGTTGTCGTTCCGACCCTAAATCGAATGACACAATTTTTGACTCCCCGATATGTCGTCTGGTCACTGCCACCTGTTTTCTAGCTTGCACTAGAGCGTTTTGCAATACCAACTGTCTAACGAAATACTTCTTCTTCGGCTTGACCATCGTGAAGGCTGGTTGAGCACTTGTATCATTCTTACCACTAACTTCCACGAGTATCTCCTCGGGCATGGCCACTGGAACCTCTGGGCTTTGTAGACTGTCGGCGGATGCGGCCGATTTGTTTAACAAGAGACTTTAATTTTCAGAGTTGAAATGTTGAACACTGCTACGATAGAACCGACTTTAAGCCACACGTGTAGAAGTAACGACCACCGGATTTGTAAGATTTGATCAATGGGTCTACGGTACTATTTCGCAGGCAGTAAAATCTGTAGAATAATCAGCTGCATGTCTAAACCATTACGGTTAATTTTAACAGTAAAAGTTTGCCGTAATTCACGAATCGGCTGCTTGGTTTGGGATAACACTACTAAGTGGATATAAAAATTTGCCTTACAAGGCCCTTTAATAATGCAAACAGAAGAGAATAGGTTTACATCCGGCGAAACATGACAAACAAAAGCAAAGAAGTTACACGGTGACCGACAAACGAGTACAACAATATGTACGGGTGAGGAACTACGGCTGAAATGTAAAATTGAGAGAAAGTTGCGCATAAAGAAGCAAACTAGAAAATTTAGGTTTCAGAAACTGCAAGGAAGAGTTTTCCAACAGACCCGACAGTCGCGCGGTAGACACAATTCAATTTATTTTGTCCTGCTCCAACGTCTGAATGTCGTGTTCAGCAGTACTGAAGGTTTCAAAATGCGCGGGATCTTTGCAGCCAATTATTGTTACATTCCACATCATGTAGTCATGCGAATACTCATGTTTCGCACAATGCATCCGAGTACGCCTAAGCAGGGTACAAATTGCTGATGCCAAACCAGCTGGATCACATTCAACCAGTGTGTGGCCGGTCTGTCAGCCCGGCAAGTGGCGGTAAAGGTGAAGGCTTCGCAGTCTTTTTCCGCTCCGTCGATTAGTCCCTCTCAGTTTGAGGTGGCATTTAAGCTGACAAAGAAAGCCGTTAATACACTAAACCAATATCTCCAATCCACCACTGTTGATCATCCAATACTCATCCCGGCCACTATCATCATCTACTAGATTAATATGCATGCCGCTATATCGTTCGGAAACCTTGAAGTTATTTGCAACAATAGGACTGGGAATTTGAGTCAGACTATTCTGGATGACTGTGGTTATCCAGGATATATCCGGATACACCGACCGCTGCCTCATTCTCTGCGACGAGCATAAACGTCAGATGTAATCGCGATTGCACACAAATCCTCTCTTCCATTGTTGACGAGGTACGGATGCTTGATTCAGTGCATTCTCGAACGACTTGACCAGCGTTGACTGCGTTAGGGTGTGCCGACTATATTCAAATGGTTTTGATCTCTCACAAACTCCATAATATTAACTGGGACTGAGACTTCTCGAACATACGCTAGGTTTAACAGCGGAAGTATGAATTGTTCAGTAGGGAATCACTAAATTTTGTTCTGTCTCGACATATCCTTATCAAGTATCCTCCAATGAAAATGAAAGAAACCAGTGGAACCTCCTTGTTTCTACTCCTAAACGAGCCTGTGAACAAAATCAACTCACTACTACGTTTTCCATCTAAAACGGGCATCCAAGGACTACTGTTCGTAACCTTTTAAGGTAACTGGTAATTTCCAAGATATAAAAGAACTTATCTTGAGACGTTATCTTCAAAAATGCCGCTTTGGTTCTGGTGGGTCACTTCTTCATCCTGAACACTTCAAAGTTATATGCGAGAATCTGAATTCCTACTACTGAGTTCGCAAAATCCGCTTCTTATTGCTTTCGGTGGAGTTAGGAAAGCGAAAACATCACAGCCAATCCCAATCTTGTCTTTCACTCTGTAAATTGTATATTTCATTGACGTTGTCAACCCAACACGCATTATCCCATCAGCAACACGGTTTAAGGCATTCACATCAGCGGATTTAGCATATTCAACAAACTTGCTGATATTCGTGATCCATGCTCCACAGTGATGCTTCGAAGATTTCCAATAACTAAGTTTTGCGTGGTGCTCAATTTTGGGCTTTGAAGTAGCGTGTATAGCATGTTGTTAGTTCTGGCTAGTCGAGCCAAAAGTAAGAAAGATATGGTAGTCCACTATGCTGACTCCTTACTTAAAACTTTCTGTTATGAAAATTTGAAGTGCGTATAATGGTTTAGCGTAAGAATCTTTTGTCTACCGTTTGTAGAGGACTAGAACGTTTCTATCTAGAATCGTGCCTGAAATCTACAATAATTAAACCAGAAAACCGATTAGCGGACAATGACGTATATTGCAAGTAGACCGGGAAAAGCAAGCTGTAAACAAAGCACAACAGAAGCGAAGCACGACAAACCAGTAGCCAGTGACCGGAAATTGCAAATGTTAATTGTGACCTTGGGCGGTCAAACCAACGAGAGAAAGCAGATATGCAATCAAACAATATCAATAGTCAGCAGTCAAAACAAATAGCAAGTTAGTCTGAATAGGTGGCAAACCAAGAGTGTCTCTACACGTTGACCCATGGTACGTTGAAGTTCTGCGCAGATGTTTGTCTAGCAACCGCGCAATGGATGAACTCATTTAGCGGGTACAAAATCTTATCACTTTCTAGGTATCTGACACATCTTTTTGACGGGAGATCACAACTTTTCAGAAATTAACTGCCATATCTTCTCTCATACTAAGTCGGAAGATTTCATGGCACCAGGCGTTTACTACTTGCTAGGTTTTATACGCCGGCGGGTTGATTATAGTTTATCGCATCAAGGATATGTTCTCATTGGTAGGATTCTAGTAGTCGATGTTTACTAGGGCATTGTGCCCTACAGGTTAACCGAATATGCTGTGACGTCTTTTGATAACATTTGTGGCTCTAACATATCAATCAAACAACTTCAACCCAAGAAACCTCTACAATATGGTTGCAGGTAAGTTGCTTTGCAACTTAGCAGCTGAGGCCTGAAAGGGAGCTAAGTTATATCACTCTGTTCTTGAGCTATGCGCTGAGTAAACGGAAGCTGTCGCCGCAGCGTGAAGTTTGTAACTGAACACTCAGACGTATTCGTAAAAAGCATCGAATGTTCTACCCTGGCCGAAGGCCAGAAACTGAAGGTAGTCAAACTGATTCAATCAAACTGTTCAACAGGGACTTACATATCACCCCCCCGAACCGATGGGGGAGTTTTTGAATTGTCTGTTGCCGTTGGCTGTACAACGAGCCCAGTTGAGCTATTCATGCACAAAGCGATGTTGTCTACTTCGGCTATCGCCAGAGTAGTGGGTTGGAGAATGTAAACGGACGGTTAAAGAGGATGCACATCAGAGGCTTCCTAGCACTTGCAATTCTAAAAATATGGATCCATAGCGGGTGGTTGATGTGAAAGATTGAAGTGCAAACCACTTGCGGATGCGACCGTCGTAAAGTTGTCGATGTTGACTGGTACGTCAATAACATTGGTCACACAGTGACCACGTTCGCAAGTCATCTTGTCCGGAAGCATCCGAGAGGATGGGCCACAGGACTCCACTTAGAAACAGTAACTCAGTAATTTCCTCAAACATTGCAGCTTCGTGTGTAACATGATGGCAGCACTTGTGAGTGTAACGTTCACCGTTCAGTGTGGTTTCCTTGAATACACATTCTAGCAGAGTTACGGAAACATTTCTACCCCTGCGGCAAGGCTTTTTGTAGCTTTGCTTTTGTTTACAAAGGCCGCATCCCCATTTACGAGCGGTGGTTGGCAGAGTACCATTTGCCAATTCGACGGTTGGTAGCCACGCAGCTTTGTTCTCTTGCTGCAGCCAACTTCAGCCCCCACTAAAAAGCCCTGCGAAGTTTACCTGAAAAACTGCATGATTGCTACAGTCGCACGGCAGTGACCTGTTTTAACAGCATCACTGCCTGTGCCAGTAAAATTTTGGAACGTGCTAAGACCGGCTGATCTTTGTAAGACTTCTTTAGTAGCGCCTCTATAAGCAATAAGCAACCGAGATGAGTGAAGAAGCTTGAAACAGGATCACCACGTGTACGCTGCAGTAAACTGGTATAAGTGATCAGCTAACACTGTGATGCCGACCGACCGATTTTTCACTCTAAATGTATTCAAATGGAGGACATAATTAAGTGTCCATTCTGTGGCTAGCGGCTCCCACCTCAATTACTTAAAAGGTGCACGTGTCGAATTTTTAATTTTATCAGTTTCTTTTACTCCAGCCATTGTTCGCAGTTCTCCAGTGATTATGAAAACGAGTCCGGCACACCATCCGTAAATGATGTCGACTTAGACCGGTTCACCGAGAGTGTACCGGTTGCATCCAAGCCAAAGAAAGTGCGAATGAATTTAACCTGGAGAAATTATCCTCTTTATATGATTGAAGAAAGTGAGTTCCATCACAGGTGCGCGCACAGTTATCTTGCTTCACTCATGAAGTAGGACAAATGGGCAGAGCAGTCATAAGTGTCCAAGCATGTAGTGCTTTTCTACTAAACTCGTAGTATTTGACAAATGGACGGAGCAGTTCTGTGTGTGAGTATGGATTACTGTTTGCCTTCACTCGCAAGGTAGGATGAATGGATGGGGCAGTCATAAATGTTTCCGCATAAGATACTGTTCGCGTTCACTGGACATTTGCACGGAACTGTTGTAAGCAATTAAGGTGGAAGTGATCCTCGATGTCGTTCGTTCAGCAGGTCACCTCGGCCGCATTTCAGCGTACTTCATGATTCCATGAGAAAAAGTTTACATCAGGGCTGCAGCGAATGGTTACGCATGCCGTACATAAAAAAGAAAATACCACTGACTTGTCCAGTCTGCGCATAATCCCGCGTTTCAATACGTTTACTGGCGTGTCTGACGTTTGCAACCTTACAAAAAGCTTACTCCTCATGTTCCAACAACGGTCCAATCTTCGGAAGTTTGATGATGTTTTCCTGCTTAATTACATGCAATCTTCAATAGATGCATGTGTTCCCACGTCAATGACATCAACCATCATTACATTTCACCTTCATTTCCCCGAAATAACGTAAATTACAACTTATTATTAACTTCCTACTGAAGTTAATGATAAGCTCCGCCACCTTCATTAACACCTTCGATGATGTAATAGACGGGTCTGGACAGTTTTGGCGGTACGTGACATGATCTCATGCGATACCGGCCGTTGTTCACGCACATTGTCAGGCGCTGTAAGTTCAACCAGAAGTAACACCTTGCCAGCTTGGTTTGTTTGATCACCGAAGAGCGCATCCAATTGTTCATCCTCTGCCCTAAGCATAGTGGAGCTTATTGTTACATTAACCACAAACAACCTGATGCATTATATTTAGAACGGACAAAATGCAACCTGCGCTTCTGATTATACTAGGTTTCCGCCAGTTTTCTAGTTGTTCTGTCAAACAATTAAAAGAAACGAACTCTATCCACCGGGACACCTTTTGTGTCTGTACAGTACAGATAACACTGCGAGGTGCTCACACTGGTAGCATCAAATTACGGCCTTAACCATACCCATGTGGCGGCCATTATATCCAACCCTATGTAGTTGCCCTCAGCTTGCTCCACTTATTTCCTACACCACATGCACTCGTGTTGATCACGTTCATTCTCTTCTCTCTGTGTAGTTGGCACCACGTCAACACCACAGGAACCGAAAGCTACCTCAGACAATACGTCCGAGTGACTGCCCCGCCTTTTGAAATGAGTACGGTCTTTCCTTCCGACGATGTTGACACAGCAGTCTTGGGGGTAATTTCCCTCGTAGCAGTGATGCCCCTTGTATTTCCGCAACCTAAAACAGATATGCTCAGTCCACTTGATCAGCTTGATTTTGTTCTATTAACTTGCAATCTCAGTGAGTCATAGAGAGTTAACGGCTTCCTTCCTTTTCAGTCATCTGGAGAACGGTAGTACTCTTGGTTCCCAGTAGTCACACTTGTCCGTTGAGCTTGTGATCATCGTCCGTCGCACAAAAAGATCGATTCATATGACAGTGCTCTGCCAATTCAATCAGTGACCGTTTGAGATTCAGCGTTCTTGACTCGTGCAATTTTGACCACTTCCTTAGCCTCATTACACTCATAGCAGCCACCTGGTTAGTAATGTCGACCGACTTCAGCGAACTTATCACGTTGCATCACACAGCGAGTTGCCTTTGGTATCCACCTCTCACGTGGTTTCCCGGAACATCTTGTGTTGTCACGTTCTTATTTTCACTGGTCGCAGGGCCGCTTATTCGAGGCGCGTGATTTCATTGTTCATTTGCTTCTCTACCGTCTTCAATTCCCGGAGAACTCCGTCCTGTAGATTGACTCTCTTCTTCAGGGTTGCGTTCATATTCATCAACTTCAGACGTTCTACACGCTAAGATGCTATCCTTATTTGCTTCCGCACCCTCTTCCCTCTTATGCCGGAGTTCTTTTTTATCGGGTCCATAAACAAACTAACCATTGTCAACAGGCTGCTGGGAATAACCTGCAGACCCCCTTCTCAACTCTCGCTCTTGATCATACTATCGTCAGTTCGCATAATGAATGAGGTATTATGTGCGGTTTTCATCCGGTCATTCGATAGTTTATCCAGTTTGGGAGAAACGGTAGATTTATGCGTGAACCCCAAACTGTCATCAGCATTTTTGTGCACTTCCTTAGTGTGTCTGTGAATCTCAAGAATATTTTAAACACATACATGGCATGCCCAAGTTAAAACACCGCGAATCAAATACAGTCCGTAAACTCTCTAACTAAGGCTGTCGCACTTTGAATGGTATCACACTGCAAGCATCGCAGCAAATTTCATCGCGTTTTGAATCAAGGTAACTTTCGTTTTCCATGCAAAATGACCCAGGCACATTTGTTGTCTTCGAGACACTGTTGTTCACCTGGTGATAGAACGCTCTGATGTGACCAGTCATTGCACTGTTGCGTTGTTTGGAAGAAATCTTAGGTGGACAGCAGGTACAGGATAATGGTTCGAAGATGAGAGAACATGACAAAATAAAGGTAACCACAGACACGCTTTAAATTAAAGATCTCCCTAGGGTAAAATAAACGTAGACCTCGTCACACAAACTGAGAACTTTCTGGCAGATTGTCCATAAACAACCATCAGGGTAGCGTTCACCTGAATCTATGTCATCACTGGAAGCCCCAAGTGTCTTCAGGCCCCGTCATACTACATTTCCCGAGGGAGTTTCCTTAAATGTCAAGTGGCCGCAGTTTTCAGTAAATTTTGTAAATGGCATCAGCGCCATATCTCAGCGACACCTGTGTGACGCAACGTGCTACCGTGTTGTTGGTGTCCTTTTGGCTTCCGACTATGTAGGTGGCGTGCAAGTTTTACTGCGCCTTCAGTTCATGGTCGTTCGCGTTATCGTCTTTTACAGGACTATCGTTGAAACCCCTCCTTCGAAAGAATGCTGTTCCGCGGTGTATCCGCACTGTACGACGTTGCTTCACAAATATAAATGGGCCCCGATACGCACGTCTGGTTTACTTATCACACTTGGTGGTAATATCGTTTATCCCCTCCACGTCATAAAATCAAACTGATGTGAAACAAATATGCGGAATTATTCAATAAAATAATGTATGAAGACAAGTTAGAAAATAGAAAGGTAACGGTTAGCTATAGGTATTAAAAATGCTGGCATCCGAGAAAAAGCAACGTGTTTGTCGTGACGTTTGAACACTGTGAAGTTGGGTTTCTCCCCAAGTCGTTCGGTTAATATTCACATATTTCCTCACTCCAAAAACTTCGAGGATTTCTAATTAACTGATTCTTATTCGTTTGATCGCACCAGTGATGGTGAAAAGGTCTAACTGTAAGGTTTGTCCGCGCGAAGGGCCCATGCTATGCAGTGTTTGCTCTGTGACACACGGTTCCATACCACGTGTCTGAGCATGTCTAGTGAGGTTTACAAAATACCAACAGCAACACAGCTGGACTCACCAACCTTGTTTCTCTCTGTTGTAGAACCGCTAGGTAGGCTCCTAGTTCTGAAACTAGCACCTCATCACATGTAGCGGATATGACGTCCCCTGATCAACGCGCTGTAATCAGTAAGGTATGCAACGTGAGTGTTACAGGCACAGTATCGTATACGCCGGTTGCATTGGGAGCGAAGTCAAAGATGGTTACTTCGGTTGCTCCGGGAACGCTCATGCTCACTACTGCTGACAACCCTCCAACAGCGTATAAGCAAAGAAGACCTAATTCTGAGGTTCTTCGCCCGGTCCCATCTAAGAAGTCTAGTCCTGCTGCTCAGGAGAACTACGTAACTTCGGCGAAATTCCCCAATGGCACCAACTCTTTCGCTCTTAAAAGGTCTAACACATCTGCTTGGAAAAATCATGTTTTTGTTGAAAACCTTTCAGAGTGTGCCGCCACCCGCTCAAAGATCCGTGACGAGCATAACTGGAAGCTCTGGACGAGTTTTTACAATAAGCTCCGAATGCAAAAATCCAAGTTTCCCAAACTCTATAACGCGTTTGGCCAGGAAATTGGACTCGCTACATGCTGATAAACCTCAACTAGCAAGGGTCGTGCTTCGGTCATTTCATTTGGTTGAAGGCGTTCTCCTAGCGGCACGTAAACCGCTGGATGGCTCTGGGGCCCGGACGTACCTTAAATATACCATGGGCTGAACGCCAGAGGCGAAAGCTGGCTCAGAAGAAAATCGGAACCACTGACCGATCCCGTAATGTTATCATTAGTGGTGTCCCGAATTTAATTAGTGCCTGAACAAAGCGTTTCCGGGCACACAGGGGTGGATTGTATAGGCAAATTCCAATAGCTTCAGCTGTGGACAGGATCCTACGCCCCACTGCCCTCGACTGGGTAGCTTTAACTCGGTAGATTGGGCGAAGTGCGTCCGTCACATTGACAGAGTGATTCGAATTTACCGGGTGCACTGTTGACAGATTTCGTTATTCTACTAATGAGTCCAGCTGGGTGGTGTTTCCGGACCCGTTCAGATAGGAGTCGGATGAATCTCAACGACGACTCCAAAAAATTTTTCACCTTGCATGAGACGCCACTGTACATACTGAAACGGTTCCACCATCGACGTCCTTTTATTCCTGACGGGATTTCGTTCCACTTTGATCGTTCTGAAGAGTAACGGAATTTATTGAACGCTAGCCACCGCACGCGTACCAGTCACTTAGTGGTGCATATTGAAGATTTAATGACACCAAATGTCTCACTACAGCCGACTCCACAGGAGACCACAAAGTCTCACTCCAGAGTCGATGAGTTACTCGATGGCAATAATTCAGAACACAACAAACAGCGCAGTACACTATATATTGCCACGACCGAGAAACAAGAAAATATACAGCCAGGGAACGTCCTGCGTTTAGCGCGGGTGAAGAATTTCTACGCTATCGGAAATAAGGCATAAAATTGAGCTAAATAAACATGCATCATGAAGAAGGGTTAAACTGTTTACCAGCATACCAACAAAATTAAGCTGTTCTAGAAGGTTGCTACACTGTTGCATTAGCACGAATACTGCACATTTTTTCCAATTGCTGAGGACAATAAAATTATAGGCATCGAGATACGGCATTCTCGAAAGCTCCAGCTTCGCACTTCTGTTTACAACCACTTGAACCCATTGCCACATCAAGGTAGACGTTAGACTGGCTGGGCTAACAGTGTAATGTGCGACCGAAACCAGCAGGCGAGCACGAGTAAAATTTGAATTGGTAACGGAGCGTGCTGCTGTGCTGTCGGCGCCGTTTTAGTTATCGTTTGTGTTAGTCGTGTGCACGGCTTACTGGGTCTTTGGCTCATGGTTGTTCTCGTGGTTTCCTTCTACAGCATTGTTGCTGGAACCCCACACTTCGGAAGAAACGCTGTCACCTAGTGTCTCCACATTGCCCCAAAGTTGGTCCTTAAGAGTAACGGACAACCCGAGGAGTGTAACGATTTACACACTATTTTCCATTTCAAAATTCTGATTGTTATACACACTCTCCACTTTCATCAACTTCACGTATACAGCCAACGTTTAAACCAACTGAATCGAACTAATCGATAATCAATAAATACAACGCACGCACTTTTCGGTTCGCGAGCCTTGCGTTCTCTCTGCGTTTGGATCGCTCGTGCACGGAATTTTAGAGAGTTAGAAGCGGACGGAATCAAGAGACTATTGCGGCGAAGTCCCTTATT
>JTDE01002677.1:69133-79395 GCA_014338405.1 Paragonimus skrjabini miyazakii | reverse complement strand
TATTGAACGATACCACGGAGATATTTACAGATATTCACGGATACCTCATAAATTCGCAGTTTTACGACATATTTTACTCCCTACGGATAATTTTCAGCGTATAATTGCTGATTTCTGCATCACCCTTCGGTTTACGCGCCAGAAGGTTAGCAAACGTAATCTGAACAATAAGCTAGACATACTGACTGGCATCCAGTCCTGAATCCATGTATAGTACCAGTGAAATTTCTGAAATCAACCGAAAGCTGGATTAATGAAATGTTTTTGTGACTTGGTTTGACCTTCAGAATATTTGCGTTGCTGTGACGGCATTGCCCGACAATTTGAGCACAAAATGCTAAAAAGGAAGTACTACACACCAAACGATATCATACTACACAGTACCCCGGAAGACTGTCTAGTTTCTTTTTTAGGCAAAGTTTACGATCTCACGCCTCTGTGTGCGGCATTTAAAGGTAACAAATTGAGGGAAATGAGTGAAACAAAATTATAATTATAATTTGTGTGTTTATATTCAGTGCGTACATACACTAATGGACATTTAATAAAAAGTACTTTTATTTATACACGTTAGAAAAATAGCCTTATCTTGAAAGACAGGAACTCTTGTATGATGCAGGTCTTCAAACTTTGAATTCAAAGTGTGAAAACCTGCATATATGGGTTAAATGTATCAGTGCAATGAAAAGTATGGGATGCATAAGGTCAGTTATGTGACTGCGGACATAAAATGGGTATGGTTGAAAAATAATCATAGGATAGTTCATTTACGTCACTCGAACAATTAATTGTTCGAGTGACGTAAATGAAATAGTTCACGTTAACGTGAACTATGCACTACATGCACTTCTACCAGAATATAATATTATATTCTGGTATGTGTCGTGATGTTAATACCTACGTTCGCATGCCCAAGATTTCTTCGGTCTTAGGCATAAGACCATGTTAACGCAGATCGGAAGTCGAAGTGAGAAAGCGGTGAATTTGCAAACAAATTTTATTCATTCATTTACTCACCGTTCACAAGCTGCAGCTTCCTAACGTCCTCAATTGCTACTTTGAAGTCATGACTTCAACGTAGCAATTGAGGGCGTTAGGAAGTTGGATGTGGGAGAACCTCAAGCACAAGCGCACGACAACCGACAAAGGGGATGCTTGTCGATGGAAATTCCAGTCGACCTTCAGATTTCAACCAAGCGTCAGACTGGTTGAACGGCGTTCCCAACGATGATAGCTAAAACATTTTTATTCCAGTGAATGTAGCCTACAGGAGTCAAGATAGCGCAGAATCACTAAAAAGCCACGAATAAAGCTGCGATACTCATGTTAACACACTGATATTGATGACTTGTAGCAAATTTATATTCACAAGGTAATGTGAACAGGCACGGTGGTGCTGGTAAGGCAAATCTCATGTTGTAGAGGTTAGGATTTTGGAGAAGTCGAAGGTGATCTCACTACATATATATCGTATACTGTTCATGGATATGAGGCAGGGGTTGAAGATTGTGTGAGCATCTTCATTGGCAGTCTTGGCACCGGAATAAGCAGGACGTTAGTTATCCTCCCATTTCCAGCGTGCTACCATATGCACATCTAGGAACCGTTTAACAGCCACATCATCGGGTGTTAGCATAAACTGCACTAGAAACGCAATCCAGATTTTGACGGCCCGTCGAGATAGACGAAGTACAAAGTAAAATTACCCAGATCGCTGCTTGAAAAATCTGAGAGGATAGGCACGGAATCTGTTCATTTTGAAGAGGAATATCTGCTCTGAATTTCTTGCCCATGTTACCTCATAAAATGCGGCGTATTAAAATGACGTCCCCGCGGAGTCGCCTGTAACTATTTTGTACATGTTCTCATACTCTAGCCGTTGGTTAAAGCAACGGTTTCTCTCCTCAACGATCATACGCGTGATTGCCTTCTGTACTCTTCTAAGTTGAGATACCTAACTTTGTGCACAGGGGAACTCTGAGACCTGGCCATACTCCAGTCTGAGATGAACATGAGATGAGAAGAGTAAGCAAACTGTTTCTTTGAGAACCTTAGCAAATAATCAACGGATAGCCCTAGTCACTTCCTAGCTTTAACACAGACCTGTGTTGTGTCAGGCTATGGTATGAGAGTGTCTGACACCAACATTCCGAGGTCACAACTAATAATACACTGCGTTGACACGTGACCTCCAACATGATAAACCTCGACATCCCTGATGTCTTCCAGGTGCATAGAAGTGCATTTTGGTGAGGTTAGAGGCAAACTCCCTTGAACTATCCATTTTGATATCGCATGCAAGTATTGCTGCAAAATTCCGTGACGCTTATCTGAAGAGACCGTCCTTCATACTTTTGTATTACCGGAGAAGACAAAAGCTGACTGCTGCAACCGGTCTAATAAATCATTGACGAAAATCAAAAATAACAAGGACCCCAGCACTGACCCTTGTGGCACACCACTTGGGGCAAACAGTCATTCAGATAAGTGTTGGTTGGCTCTGACAGCAAATGACCTACCATGGAGGTAGTCTGGTATCCAATTTGTTACAGACGGGCTGACAGTGTGCAATGACAGCTTGGTGGGCAGAGGGTCTCTGTCGAAAGCTTTACTGAAATCTAGAAACCACTTCCAGAGTCTTGCCGTCAACTCTTGCTTCCACCCTTCACTCTCTGGCGAGCAGAAGGTTTGCCAAGCAAGATCGTCCTCTTCGAAATCCGCACTGCCTCTCACTGAGGGTCGAGACTTGATCCAAATGCCCATGAAGACAACGGGCTATCAGCTGCTCCGTCACTTCGCCAAAGACGCAAATTAAGCATACTGGTCAGTATATGACAGCTTTCGACTGTACTCCTTCCTTGTATATAGGCGCATACACTGCTTATTTCCACTCACTTGGCGGTTTGCATTCGTTCAGAGAACACTGGTCTTAGAACAGTGCAGTTGGTTACCTAATTCTCAATTGTGTCAGCTGACGTTGTAAGGGCAATCGCTGCCAGTAGTACATTCCAGGTTGAACAAGCCTGGGCGGTAAAACTATGCGATCTACATAACAGACTGTTACGTAGTATAGAAATCGTGCATTCATGACCCCCTAAACCTTGCTGTATGGTCATTGGTGAAGCGACTCTTGTTAGCGTGATCCGGGATGTGTAGAATTTCCTATATGCATGTAGGCTAAGGAAAATGTTTAGCCTGGACAGATGGTCATTGTGCGTAAAGAACGATCAGCCCTCAACTCTCACGGTAGCCTTCTGATGGACAGTCTCTAGAGCGGTTACGTCTATTTTACAGTATGTTGCATGTATCTGAATGTTGACTTTCACTAGTGCCCTGACCAGTTTGCTGTAGGTGCTTGAAAAGTTGTCGCTTTGAATAATCCAGATAAATCTGCTGGGTATTACTGGCTTGCTAA
This sequence comes from Paragonimus skrjabini miyazakii, assembly GCA_014338405.1. Classification (NCBI taxonomy): domain Eukaryota; kingdom Metazoa; phylum Platyhelminthes; class Trematoda; order Plagiorchiida; family Troglotrematidae; genus Paragonimus; species Paragonimus skrjabini miyazakii. Next base: position 75,980 of record JTDE01002677.1, on the reverse strand, counting down.
CCAATTTTTATCATCAGCATAATGTTCATGCTAGAGGAGAGGTCCGATGTGACAACGATACCAAGGACAGGCTTCTGGTGGACAGTGGCTAAAACGGCGTCCGCGATGCGGTATGTTTGATATCGTGGTGACGAATATGCATGGCCGTTTAAATTGCACATGTTGAAAGGCGGTCGATTCTACACAGACAATAGATGGTAGGCAGTCAAGTATTCTTGGGATTACTGTGCGTCCTCGGCGTTGCGTCAAATACTCCGAAGCTTTTTATTATCAACAGACGTAAATGTAGAATTGTTACTCACAGCTGGACGGTCAGTAATGTAGATTAAGAGTAATAGGGTACCCAGTATAGAGCCTTATGGCTTACCGTTGTAGCGCTGAATATGCTAGACAGCTCACCAATAACTCTGCATATGTATGTATGTCTGGATATATTCCATCTTGCTTATGCTTTCCTCACGCCATAACTATATAACTGACATAAGCGAAGATGTTTGAAACAAAATGAGTTGTGCTTTCTTTAGTTTGAACATTGAGTTTCTGACTGAGTCGTCGACAGTATTTACCCTCCGTTAGCTCCGCGAATGCTACGTGTTCACCCACCAATGCATTTAGTAATTCAGCGGAGAAGTGATTGTTGATGACAAAACTAGGAGTAGCGGTTAAACACGCGATCCATGTTACGGTTTGTTTTATGTTAGGTACGCTAATTCAGTAACCGTGTGCATGGACCCGGAAAAAAATGAATTTTTACTTCACACTTCGTCATCTTTAAGGTAAACTCCGAGTTAACCATCAACAAGTCTAAATGCATGCAAGATAATTGAGGAGCTGTTGTTAATTAAGAGGAGTACATAATCAAATAACTGAACTATAACTGGCTGTGATGGGATATTTATAGAAAATCATGGTTGCAAACAGCTGTTTTGGGCCATTCTAATCAGGCATATTCAGTTACTATAAATTCACTTGGCTTGCATATGAAAATGGGACATGCGCAGTGATAGTAGACATGAAATACAACACTTGAATTAAACCGTGTAACTATCCGACGTTGTATTCAGTACACACTAAGTTACAGTTCGTAAGCTAACAGATGACCTCAAGCTTTCTTCATGAGTTTCTACGCTTACTAACCACGGCCATGTGGCTGTAGCCAACAGCTTAAAACTAGATAAGAGCAGTTCTGCTGTCTGTAACATTAATAATCCCGCTGTTGCGCAGGTTGTGACTGGCAGCTGAATCGTAAAGTACATGTAAGTCTTATTGCTATCCTCTCACCTGTCCGTCATCGCGTTAGCTCCGTTGAGGCAACGAAAGCCGAAACGTACTGACGGCTTCGCAGCGCAAGTTTATGCTAAGGGAGCGACTAAATAGTGATGTTGCCAGACTCTGTTCCATGTCGAGTGACATTCTGTTGAAGCATGGTTGTAAAAGTTCTGTTTGTGATGATCCAACGCCCGCGGAGCCCTAAAATTTGCCCTTTCCCACTGACGGTAGTGTTTTCATCCGTTAAAGTGACCGGCATAACTGTTCATCGCACACATCAAGTGTAATGACAGAATGTTTGGATCTTTGGTGATGTTTTTTGGGGGTGAGAATAAATCTGAAGACAGTCTTAGGAGAATTGCGGAGGCGTGGAACTAACGGTGAACACAGCCTTTTCATTTGGGATTTTCGGATAATTTATCAGATGATCAGATAGAAACGAGTTGCGTCAATACTAACCCAGGGGACTTGGTTCAACTACGATCGCAAATGCGTGGTGCCATTAGTGACCTGACCTTGGGCAGACTGTTTGCACTCGTAATGCGCAAAACGTTTGGAGTAGGTTGAAAAAACAGGAAAATTTAGAACAGTTGGCTGTTCGATATGAGTGATGCCAGCGACACATACGGAAACACTATTCAGAGCTCCGTTTCAGATGCAAATGTGGTTATTCCGGGATGTTACTTCTTTTTATCCTGACAAACCGTATACGCATGGCGAGGGTGAGGTTGCTTAAGCACCTTTGAGCGAATATTTTGGTTGTGGTTATTTTGGTGATCGTGAACTCGGAAAGCCGCTAAAAATGTTTTTGGTGCAGAGCAAACCCTTCTGTTTGGAGTTATGAAGCGTTTGACGTTATCTACAGAACGCCGGAATCACAACCGGTCTCGCTGTTGGAAGATTTATAACTTGTATCGATGATGATCACCGTTTTGTTCTTAACGACTTCAGTGCGTCACAGATAAATTTGAAACTTCAGCGCTGCGTGCAATCTATGCTTGTCTACGCAGAAAATATTTCGGTTGTATTATTAAATGGGTTTTTGCACTAGCACGTCTGAATGCCCACAACACGGCTAGGTGGCCAAGCATTGATAGTTGAACTGATATTCATTGCAACAGATTAGAACATTGGCCGCCAGGAGCACTTTTCTGCCATTAGGCGATAGTGATCGTACAGTTCTCAAGGTGCGTTAGAGACAACACGGTAATGAAAAAGCATAGTTGAAGGTTGGTCCAAATGTCTGGTTAATACCTTTTTCTAAAATGAGAAAAGTTGGCTGCATCGACTGGACAGCTGAAAATGCTCCACACTTTGACAGTCACTGGATGCAAGTAAAGCAGCACTTAAAAGTATTGTCTAACACCATGCTGTAGCTCGGGTTCCCCCAACTTGTTGTCAAGACCCAGATCCCGACAACGTGTCGGGCTAGAATACAAGTCTGCGCAACCAGGTGCGAATAAAAACGCTTAAGAAATGTCTACAAAGATCTTAGCAGATTAATGATTGAAATATTGTGAATTCTTCCGCGAAACGTAGTCAGTGACAGCCATAGCAGTGTAATGTGCTTACTCGCAAAGGCGGACGCAGAAACAACAGGTATATCTACACTTTCCGGAGCGTCTCAAGATACAGAAAGAGCAGACACAAAAACAGGGAACCTACCGGCTTATTATGTCACCGTATTTTTCGTTGAATCGAACTCATCTCCTCTTGACCTTCTTCACAGAAAATCATAGGAGAGATGAGAAACTGTGCCTAGTGGTATGATGGTTTTCAATGTCTAGTTTGGTTGATGATGATTTTTCACGTTAGTTTATGGCTAGGTTGCCTGTTTGCAACAAGTAGACATCTTGATGTTTGTTTCTTGGGTGCAGATAATTGCTGTTAGTAGTTAGATCTTCTTCCGTCTTTTATTCTCTGGTTAGTCTTATCCTTCACTTATTCCTGGCCGTATAACATTTAAACATAAGCACGAACCACTGATATATTGCTGTCCGTGATTTGAGAAAGAAGTACTTACGACCACAACCAGCTGAAATTAAAAATCGCAGTTCATCTCCGCTGAAATCCTATAAGATATATTGCAAACAGTTTATAATGGGTCCATCAAAGTTGCCAACTAGTGAAGAATCGTGATTTGTTTTCGTTTAAAATGATCGAAAATTGAAAACGTTCAACCAGACCGGCTAGTCGACTGAATTGTGTACATCTCATTGGAGCAGAAAAGTGTATTTTTAATCCGTGATGTTCGATGTACTGTCCGAGTTTGTGTAAGAAGCAACCAAAAAACTACCATAGGAATGACCGTCAGAACACACACCACCATCAGTTTGACTGCAAAATTGAAAGAACGTGCATAAGCAAACAGTTATCACCTCAACTACAGAAATGTAATCTGTTACCGTTAGTGGATTAAGGTCTGTATAGTTCAACATGGGATATTGGAACGCCGTTCAGATACAATGAAAAGGAACTTGAAATCATTTATGTGAACGCAGACACAGAAGAGCGCGGTAGTATGATGCATACACTGGCGGAAACTGTCTTACCTGTCATGTCAGCCTTTAATACTTAGATCAATGTATGATTTCAGCTGAACAAATGAAAAGTGCCTATTTATGATCTACAATGTGCATCATTCTCAATGAACATTTTTCCGTCTTATGTGCCTATAAAATAGAGTCAACCGTGGACTGTTAACTAATAGTTCCTTTGTGGATATCTGATCAAAAACTAATACGTATATTTTCAAGTTGAAACTCACTCACGTTTGATCGCAGTTGTCAAATTCTCATAGACCTTTTAGTCAGCTAATTTCGAAAAGAAGCACCAGACTCGAGTTTTACTCTCATTAGAGCTCGCCAGTAGTGCATATCCACGCCACTGCCGGAACTAGAACCACGGCCACGCCGTTCATGAGGCAACCGTGTCTACCATTGCGCCATTGGACTCACATTAGGCCCGACCGAATTATGATCAGTGAACGCTCAACCACCTTTGCTTGTGAGTAATGATCAGGTTGTCCGATCGTCTCGATAGGAGACACATTTACTGTCCTGTTAACTAAATCGATAACCCAGCGATTCTGACTTCCTAGACAGGTCGAAGTCTGCGATCTCATTAAACCTGCTCAGCGATATTTTACATTGCTGATGAGTAATCGGGAATTTGGTTAATTTCACTACTGCACTATTGCACCACTGACGGGCTCTGATGAGATCGAAACTCGAGTTTAGTGCTTCTTTTCTGAAGGAACCGACTGGAAATTCAATGGGAATGCATCAGCCTAGATCAATTGTGAGTGGTGTTCAGCTTGAAATCAACCAAATCCTCCACCACCTATCAGTAATATATATATATATATAACACAGAAAACTATAATGGATTATTAAGATTATTTAGTTTCTATAAAGCGGATTACATTTGACATTAGAAACGGTAATCAGCACATAAGACACTTTCAACAACCTGCCGCCATGTTGGGATGGGCAATGTAAATGTAATATATAAATACATTAATAAAACGTAAAACAGTACAGTACTTCAATGAAAAGGTTACTACGAGACGTAAGAAACCTGCAAGATTTTTACGACATGGATTGAGGCCATATATTCATCTTGATATGCAGGTGTTTTGATACTGCCCCAAAACCAGGTGATGCTGCTCTTTATCCCACTTTAATAAAGGTTTATGAGTTGTCTGTGTGTTGACATACCCGCACAAGCCCTATATAGCTTATGCGAATGCTGTAAGGGTCAGAGAACAATTCCAAGACGAAATCACAGGCCTTATCTGAATATCAGTAGTTACTCTGTTTTATTTTTCCCCATCTACCAGCAACTCATTTCATCAATAACTTTTCATTTACCTCATCCATTAAGCAAAGCTAGGTTACAGATGAAACGAAGATCGATGATAGATTTAACATACATTTTATAAACCAACGTAAATCAGATTTTTAAATTTATGTTAGTTTTATTGCAGTCCCTCTAATCTGGGCACAAAGTATTATATAGTCCACCTAGTGGCCCACTCCGGCCCTTACTGATATTCATGGACTTAAAGACTGTTAGGGGTGTGCTACCAAGAAACGTCTTGAAACGATCCTAGAAGCTTAACAGATAGACACAAACTTTAGGTTGTTTCATTTCTCAACTACGTAAGAAGGGGTCTATAAAACTTTCCATTATCTTATTGTTCAATATCAGTATCATGGATAAATAACTCCCATGCAACATCAATACTGAAAAAGTACTCAGTGAGGATGTACTGTCTCCAGAATCCCCAACATTCGGTTGAACACTAATGAACAGTTTTAAGTCGGGACTTATACCATACATATCTTACGTCTGTGACCAACCTAGTAACTGCTTGATGAGCTCGATGAATGGCTAGTATGTTTTCATAAGCCAGAATCCACAATATCATTAGCGTATTCAAACGGCCATCTTAAATAGACCTCATAAATCTTTCGAAACGCCTTTAATTTCATACACACAATGACCCGTTTTATTCTATCAAAAGTTGCAAGCTCATTTTATGGAATCAATTCATGATGGTAGGCAAAAGGTAAGCGTTACAATATCCGGATAACTGGAACATCTACATACCACTAATTGTCAAAGTATTTCCAAGGTTCTTAAAGTGTTTCGTTGTTGACAGGTAGAGTCCTATCGTTTGATAATAAATCGGCTACGTCAAGATCAGTCTGTTGGATGTGGAGATTCTTTCGCTTTCCAAGTTTTAAATCCTATGAATAAAATAAGGCTTAGCTGTAAATAGGGTCCGCAAGACCATTTATGAACATTAAATCAATAGAGGTGGAAGCACAGAAATTTGAAAGAAAAAAATGCCTGACAAAATCAGAAATTAAGATTAAGTGAATAACATGAGTTCAACTTCGAAATTGTTAATGTTGGTATCCAGCGCAGAACTCTTCCTTTCAGGTTGTTTGCAAGCGCCTATATGGGACTTTTCCGAGGACCATGGTGAAATCGATGAAGATAACGTATTAAGTCTCTGTGAGGCTATCATTGAAGATGACCATATTAGTTACGCATAACTAATTAGGAGATAAGCTGTGCTGAGTACAGGAATAGTGACCATTCTGTACGACATTTTTGAAGACGGTTAATTTCAATAAATTTTCCTTCACGGCAGCGAAACCTGGCCACTCAGGGTAGAAGACTTGAACCGTCTTCAGGTATTTGACCACTGATGTCTGCGTTCGATCGCTCGCGTTGGGTGGCACCAACGAGGAGGTTAGGAGACGAGTTGTTGGTGGCAATTGTCAATCGAGTTCCTATGCTTAATCCTTACATTTGCACAGTCTTAGATGGCTAGGTCATGTACTACGGATGGTAGCTAGTCATCTGTCACACCAAGCTCTCATTGCCGACTGGTGTAAGGTTGGAGGTGGACATATGATGACCTGTCGTAGAAAAATGAATTCGTTCACCAAGGGTTTGACTATAGTAGGTCGTGCTTGTCTCCTGGTCTGGGCACTTCACGACTCAGTCGGTGGTTGGATAGGTTAGGTGAGATGGCGGCTAATCGGGCTCGGTGGCTTGAGTG
>JTDE01002677.1:46352-69033 GCA_014338405.1 Paragonimus skrjabini miyazakii | reverse complement strand
GCACTGGTTAATTTGGGAGGCACCTCTTGTCCACAAAGATGTATCTCTCTGAGGCTTAGGGTTTGCGTGTATGAGGCGACAGTGAGGGCAGTGTTACTTCACGAAGGCGAAACATGGCCGTTCAGGGCAGAAGACGTGAACCGTCTTCAGATAGTTAACCACCGATGTTTGCGTTCGATCGCTCGCGTCGGGTGGTACCAACGAGGAGGTTAGAAAGCGAGTAGTTTGTGGTAATTGTCAGTCGATTTCCTATGTTTAACCCTTACATTTGCACAGACTTAGGTGGTTAGGTCAGTTGATCATCTGCCACACAGGGCACTGTTTACCAACGCTGCGGCCGATTGGAGCACTGTGCGAAATGGACAGATGATGACCTGGTGTAGACAAATGAAATTGCTCACGAAGGGGTTGGCCACCGTAGATCGGGTTCGACGCCGGCTGGGGCCCTCGCGACTCACAGAGTCGGTGGGTTGAGACGTTAAGTGAGATGGTGGCTAACCGAGCTCAGTGGCGTGAATGTTGTCATTGTTTGGCCTACTGGTCTGTGAAGTGGATGCATTTAATGACGCGGGGCAGTGAAAGCCGTAAGGAAGTTGTCTTGCTGATGACGCCTTATTTTCACTTACAGCTCGGTTGTTTGTTTGCAAGATGTAGGCGTCTTGATGTTTTATGTTTGAATATAGACGTAGCTATTTTTAGTGGTTAGGTCCTCTCCCCTTTCCTCTCTTTTCTTCCCTATTTCTATACGATGTTTGTTTTTTCTTCTTCTGTATGGTTGTGTGGCAGTCAAGCATCAGTGTGAACCACTGATGTGCTGCTGTCTATGATGATGATGACCGTTAACAGGATACCAGTGTGGTTTATTGGCTGGCAACTAACAATGCAATGCCTACCACCCATTTTGAAGATACACATAGTCGTAGTTTTTTTCATTCCTTAAAGAAAATAACAACCCAAAATGTCTGCCTAAACATTTTTTAGGGAGAGGTTCTGCAAGAATATTAGAAGCCTAGGGTGGATCTTATCTGGACTCATCGTAAACTATGAACTAAATTTGAATAAGTCTTCAAATTTCAGTACAGGTAGTTCAGCCGTGAAAAAAGGTAACTAGAAGTTTTGCGTAATTGAGGGGGAATGGCATTTCGGTTGCACCAAATTAAGTATAGACAAAATAATATTATTCATATGACTTGAGGGCATTGCGGCAGTCACTAGCATTATCTCAGTAGACGTTTGTGACTAATTTAGTGAATGTTTATTATCAAATTAGCAGATTTTATATTCGTGAAGTCGCAGAAAGACCTTTTCTTGTCTCAGTTTAGTGTGTTCATGGATCTCCTGTCCACGCTGCTTCGAACAGCACAGAAATTACTGAATTGCTTTGGTTTTTACGTAAAATTACACCTCTTGAGTAGATAGGAACAGTTTTCAAGTAGACAACCTATTAAAAACGGAAAAAGTGAACGTAAATTTGAGATATATGGATTCCGGGGTGCGCGTGATTTGCTTGCATTTTAAGCGACCGTTTTAAGCACACGGCACTTCACTTCCATGACTTTTTAACTAAAAAGGAGCAAAATGTGGCAGCTTCTTAAATCATCAAAATTGGTCTGATTGAAATTTTCACCTGTGGACTTCTGTGGTAATTAGGACTGATTGGAAGTGTAATCAGCTCTAACGTAAAGCTAGTTTCTACGCAGTAGTAAGAACGGAGTATGTTAGCTATTAAAATCGTCGTGTGATCAGTATTACGTTCAACTTAATCATTCATGAGGTATAACAACAATAGCACACAGTGTTCGGTTATGAATTACAGTCTCTACAACTTTTTCGGTGGCTTTTGCCAGATAAACAGATAAACGTGAAAGTTAGCAGATGGTAAGCAGTATGTCCAAATGATGAACTGATCACCAGTATCCCCATTATTTGACTCGTTTTTGTCCAGTAGCTCAAGAAAAAATGAAATCTGACCAGAAGAACGTCGCACAGAAGCGCTGACCTGTTATATCCACGTTTTCCTTAATGGCTACATCAGTAAGTTGTGCAAGAATGTTTTTCCATAGTCCGAATGGGACCCTGATAACTTCGATCAAATGAAGTTGCGCATAATTTGAATACAGTTTTCCTAACCTATAGGAACAGCCTTATCATCGGATGTGTAACATAATGGTGAGTGTTAAATAACATCTATTGGAAGTGTCTTACTTGCAGGTGGTCAAATTAACAGATTTGACAGAATTTACAGGTGTTCAATTGACATTAATCTGGTGTATGAAATTCCTAATCCACCGTGTGAAACTTCGTTTACGGAAAATAGCAAAGCCAACGTCTTTTCTTTTGGTAAAATCCTACGATACACGATTACCCCAGGGACGTTTCGTTCGTTTTCACTGCGATTCGGTAAAATTCAGTTATCTGTGAAGCTAAACATGGATTAAAAGAAATATTCAACAATTTGTTATATTGGACTTATAGAAGTTTGTTTTTATTCAGTTGCGTTTGCCGCGTTGAGGCATGCTTTTCTGACACTGCCTCGAATCCAGCCGAAGCCCTGACTTTTCACATTTGGGTCTCATCTAATATCATAAATCTGCCAAACTACTTATTAGTAATATTATTCAACTAACTTAAATTGACTTTTACTTGTTATAAACCGTGCGAGCAAAAATACCACCTCAACGGCTTTCCATGGTAGATTGTAGCTCTTACGAATTTTGAACAAATAAAGGCCCTTGCTGATCATCAGGTTCCAATCCAGAACAGGAATATTTCATTCAAAATACCAGATGCAGGAATGAATGTGAACCATTTTGTTTCGGATATTAGGTGTTGCGTCTATCACTGGTTCTTGTTTTATCCTTGATTCGGCTCCATTTAAGTGCTACGTCCAGTAAGTCAACGGAAAAATTAATAAGGGTTCGAATCTCTCTTCATTAAAGCACCCTAGAAACTAATCACATTCTACTGGTTCATGGGAACAAAGAGCTCAGACTGAAACGACGCTTAAATTAAAACAATGCCAAACCCTGATAAATAGATTGAGAATACTACACAATGTGATTTCGACTACAACATTCCTGAGGAGAGTCACTCGAAGTGGTTAAGACGTAGAGTATTACAACTTGCTCATAACGATGTATTATTCGCAATCCATTTATCACTAACGTGTTAAACAAGACACCCAAACTGTTTGACTTCATTCGTACAAAATTTGATGCAGATATCTTACAAATGCTAAACCCTGTTGCTATATTGAATCAGCAAACATAGCATGTATATCTTTGAGGTATGTTGGTATTACCCGAAGTGGGAATGTTTGTTTAAATTGGTTCACTTCAGTCAGATCAATCACAGTAGTGTGTTTCAAGTACTGTGTACTAATAGTGTTACAACAGTGTTGTGTGAAATACTGTAACATACAAGCCGGCCGTTTCCAATCTGATTATCAGTTACACTTGTGGACCAACTTTAGGGCGACGTGGAGACACCGAAGGACAGCGTTTTTTCAAAGTAGGGGTTCCAGTAACAGTCCTATGAAAGGAAACAACACAAACAAGCATGAGCACATGAACACACGACTTACGCAAGCGAAAACTGAAACGGTACCAAAATTCCAGGGGTACGTCCTGTCACACACTTCAAATTCAACCCGTGCACGCTTGCTAGTTTCGACTGTACGGTACAATAAATTTTTCTCGCGTACGATTCACCGAGGATTTTGGAATTTCGTTTTTAATTTTTGGTCATTTTAAATGAAAACAGATCACGATTCCTCATTGGTTGGCAACTTTGATGGACTCAGTATATAGGATTTCGGCGGCGATGAACTGCGATTTTCAATTTTAGCCGGTAGTGGTCGTAAGTACTCCTTTCTCAAATCTTACATCCGCAAAAATCTCTAAAAATATTAGTGTTACTTATGGGTTTGTGCAGTCCCGCCTCGGTATCTGTCAGTTTTCGGTTCATTCACGATTTTGCATATGTGTCCTCTACCGAGTTGCTTCGAGTAACCGATACACTCCACATGGAGACCTTTATTTGCCGTCCTTCAATGGACTTAGCTTAGACGAACTATCATGCGCCGTGTATCATCTCTCTTGAGGTACTCGATAGCGTGACTGCGCACCTTAGGACTGGTGCGACCGTACTTGCACCCATCTGAGTTGTTTAGGTAGGTCAGACACTGCTTACAAAGATACATGAGTGGAACGGCGTTGTGGGCTAATACAAGTGGCATAGAAACTTAACGGATCATAGACTGTAGGAAGCCTTTATAGCCCTATGAGATCTGTGCGAAATCATAACAAAACTAAAATATTTGCTCTTAGATCAGAAATGCTGCAATGAAAACAATACGTAAACTTATAAACTTGAAACATTATGTTTTGTGTAATATACCTTGTGCCTATTGTTAACCTTCCCTTCATTTCTGATTCGGCTCCATCTGAAAAATAGGCCAGCGAGTTGAGTGAAAAATTTCTCGGTTAATCTAGGTGCTAGCTGGTGGAAAAATCCAGAATTAAGGTGACGATGATGTTAATTCAGGAAAAATGGGTGCCCCCGGGAACTTCCGTTCGACCTGGTTAGGTGTGCTACTGAGCATGAGGAGATTAGCAACGCTTACTGGTTAATGCTCTCTGTCTTCCGTTGGCATAACTCACGTAAACGTGCACTGTTCTATTTTTGACCACATTGATGCCATCTGTGGGCTAAGTACACAGTAATCCCTTTTATCCCAAAGATTCTACGTCGCACGTGGTCAAGTGTTTCGCTTTTGAAGTAAAAGTGGTCCACGATGATAGAAAATGAGTACAGTCTACACTTAAACAGATGGAACTTCATTAAAACCAGCGCCAGATTTAGTAGGACATGAAACAATCCTGAAACAAATAGGAACAGAAGGCGCAGTCGTTTGCCAACGCAAAATTCTTAATGCTTGGGACAAGCAATCATTTGAACAACAAATCCTGTTGCACAGTCTGCAAAGGTTGGATCACGCACTCACCATGACAATTGAGGATTTCCCACACCAGGCATTGTATACTGAGACCCACCACTACCACGCAAATTGCTGTGAAGTATGTGTGCCGCAGTTAGTGGCATGCTTGCATTCATATCAAGTGTAGTTCTTTCACTTAGCCTTGTTTCATCAGTTTTTATTTATTTGAGTATTTTTTTCCTGTAGGTTAGTCGACTTCACTGTTGCTGTGAGCAGTGGTCCTAGCCACAGTGCTTTTCGGTCAGGCTCACTTCCATTATGAATGTGAAAGCAAATGAACGAAATATACCAACTTCTGCAAGACTGGTTTTTGTTGGTTGAATCAAGACAGTTTCCTGAAATTTCCGCTGAACCAAGATAGCATCAGCGATGTTTAATTTCACTCAATCACACAGACCAATAATATGACTGTGCATGGCAGAGAATGGTAGGCAATATCCCGTAACATTTGTTACTGTAGCGCATGTGAAATCAGAGCTGAGCTGACAAAATTCCCGTAGAAGGCACATTCCATAAGAGAACCGTTGTGTCATCCGCAAGGTGCCTTTTGTTGGACGTATACATGTTGACTTGTATTTAATACTACTTCCATTTTTCTCTGTGTGACCTACAGTCCACTGTTGTTTAGCACTGCATTAGTGATGGTGACAATGATGACTTCACTTCACTGTCTTGAAAGCTTTTGCGATTTAAAAAAAATAACGAATCGACTGATTTGCAGATAGAAAGCATATATTTTTGCTTCAATTTTTTTAAACAGTACTAAGCATTGGTCGAAATTTTGAGTACGGAAATTGGACAAGGTTAAAAACTTTTGATTTGGGGCTGCGCATTAATAGCCACAAAAATTGATGGCCGTATGATGGAACACCAAATTGATTATCGTAAACTGTGTCAAAATGGAAGATCAGGGTTAGATTTGTCGTTGAGTGTCTGCAGAGGTTGGCGAAGTCTGAAAACAGAAGACACAACCATGAAACGATAAATGAACGTTGAATGAAAAAGCTGCTTCCATTGTGAAATGCTGAAAATGGAAATCCACCTGCTGTACAAATTTGTGCATGTTATACTTTTGTCAAATACGGACGAGTATAAGTATATATATATACATATATGTATATAAGTATAAGGGTGTATAAGTTCACTGAGGAATAAAGATAATTGAGCTTGGTATTCAGCCCCGTACATAAGAACGGTGTATAAAGTGTGTATGTTGATCTCACTTCGGAGTTGTATACGGTATCATATATGTAACACGAAAAGTATACGATAAATACGACAACTAAACGACAAATTGTAAAAAAACTTACTGGGAGAAGTTTTCAACTTGCAATTAATCAAATCCTCGACTACTCATCAGTAATGTAAAATGTCGTTGATCAGGTTTAATAAGATCGCAGATTTTCGACATATCTAGGAAGTCATAATCGCGGGGTTATCGACTGGAGTTAACAGGACAGTAAATGTGTCTCCTATCGAGACGATCGGACAACCTGATCATTACTGACAAGCCAAAGTGGTTGAGTGTTCACTGATCATAATTCGGTCGTGCCTAATGTGAGGTGAATGGCGCAATGGTAAACACGGTTGCCTCATGAACAGCGTGGCCGTGGTTCTAGTCCCGGCAGTGACAAGGATATGCACTACTGGTGAGCTCTAATGAGAACGATACTCGACTGATTGTTTTTGAAAAAGGCTAGCTGGATATTCTATCTGGATGCAAAGGCTGCGATCAATTGTGAGTGATATTCCACTTGAAATTCTGTTGCCGTATTGTATACTGGTTTCCTATAGATGATCTAAGGACGTTGTGGATATTTACATAATAGCCAGCATATGAATAAAGAATTATTCACTAAAATCTTGCACGTTTAATGGGTTACTTAAAATCTACTAATATCCTTTAGCAGAGAAATACTTTGAATCAAATCGCGCTAATCAGCTTGGTAAACAGTAATCAAGGCTAACGTATGCCAACACTGTTTATAAACAGCTAATTGCGCCTCATTTAACCAATTCACCCCAGAATGCAGAAAAACATCCGTTAAAACTATAATGCGTAAAACTTTAATGTCATTGCAGCATAGCCTGTTCGCTTTTAAATAATCACATATTATAAACATAAGAATATTACGATTGAAGACGGTTACGTTGAGAATTTTTTGAAAAATCTATTTGTTTCATGGATTCCTTTATTCTGGTCCCATTCTGTTTACTGCCTTGCTCTGTGTTCTAAGTCTGAACGTTATTTCTCCCTAAATACTGTGTCATCATCTTTGTGCCAATAATTTTAAATCCTTATATACACATTCGGCTAGATTCTTTCAAAACTGTGTAGACATTCTTATCCTACCTATGGGTCTTGCGTTACTGTTCACTACCTGCAAAGATGTGTTCAGGGCAGTTTCAACTGTTATACATAAGACGTGCCTGTAAGACGAAACCAATAGCGTTTTTCGCTGGGGGACGTAAATGTGAATAGACATTCACCTTCTGACCTACGTATAATGAGATAGTGAAGTGTACATAAAGAGCAAGGCCTGTAAACATTTATTCTTTAATATATGACTCAGGCAATGAAAACAAGTATCAGTGTGCAGGATGTGTCCGATGGCAGTTAGCTTCGCGCTCACGGGTGAAGGTTGCAGCTAAAATTCTCTATGTAGTCAATCCAAACCCGTTCACCTTTGACAGAGTAATGGATGTTCACATGGAGGAAAACTCTACATCACACAGAGAGACGATCGTCACGTTATTCCAAGTCCATTATTGTGGCAGAACCAGAGTGATTGTCAGTTCACGGTACTTAGACGGTGTAGGTCCTGGTTTTCGTAAATGTGGTCTTCTGGAAGATTATCGATTGCCCTTAGTTGAACAAACAGTCTAGTAAGCCTAGATAGTGCCAACTCTGTGATTCCCATTCAAAAGATGTCCCATCATTGAAGCTGGCTGTCACTTCTGTACTGTGTGTGTAAGTGTCCTGTCACTTTGAGATGCCAGCCATTCAGCCTAGATGAATAGGTCAGTGAGAAGACGCAAATCATCAGATGTTCCCCCGAGCAACAGTTCATGTATTCAGATTACACGTGAACTTGCAACTAATTTTAAACATCGAGACAAAGTTCCATTGGGCATAAGTCATGAAAAGTCAAAGAAACATATGAGAATGATAACTGTCAGGACAACAGCAGTGTCAACACACTCTTTTTGAATATACGAGGGGATTGTGACGTCTGATAGCCAAAGCCTCAGTAAACTGGAGGATGTGTTTTTGTTAACCCAGAATAATCACAAGGAATATGACACAAACTTTGACTCTCAGTCATGTTTGGATTACGTTGATTGCTAGTTATACTACTGGATTCCGTCCATCGACCTTGATACAGATGCCTGACGCTTCCAGTTGTATTTCCAACCGCATCAGAGCATGCGGTATTATACAGGCAGTTTGTTGTCGGTTTTTCTTCTATGAGTTCATTACCAGATTTGTGCGAATATTCGCATAAACAGTGGGACATGACAGGCGTAGACTGTATGTTCGCGACCGAGACCGCTGGTAAAGCTCTGGTTTGCTGCATTATACATAATTTTGTGACGTTACGTGCTCTGGATATAGTAGCATTTGGTCGTTTTTTGTCACCGTTGACAATGCATCTGTGAGGAGGGTGTGTTAAACAGTGTGTAGCGGATCTAGCATTGAACGTAAATAAATAATCACATCTAAACACTCATAGATGTTTGCCCATCAAGTTCCTGATCAGCTCAGTAATAGACACAATGAATGACTAATTGATTGTAATTGATGAACAAACCTGAGGATTTCACACTGAAGTTTGAATCACTGTGAACACATATTTTGATACTGTGCTAATGGATTAGACAACATTAAGCGGAAAACGTCCAGTGCAACTTACCAACTGAATCATGCCGGTATACCGTGCTTAGGGAAACAACAACCAATAGAATCAAAATGATCTTGATCCTTTAAACTACAGACACAAAAGGACAAATCAGCGCACAAGGGTAACCCCGCAGCATACGTACACACAGCTTGTACGTATGTGTATCTAACCGTCCAAAAGCTGACAAATCAACACGTTCGGCTTGCAAACGATTGTGCCAATTGAGGCAAGGATATGCTGTATACTGATAACGTAACTCGACTTCACAGTATGTTTCTACGGAGGACTAACCGATACTTCCTTCTGGGTGCTTTTATCAACAGTCAGTTGCATGCAATTTGTATTCTTTCTTATTTAGGCTGTGCATAGACGTCACGTGATTGCTTACTCCCTATGTTAGAGCATAAGGATGCCGGATGAGTGAGCTCTGGATGTATCCAGTTCTTATTGTTGTATGAGGGAAGTTGAAAGTAGCTCCCAACTGAAAGTGTTTAATGACTACGTTAACCGGACTTGTGTTTGCAATCGACCAAATCGATCATCATATTCGGATCATCCTATTTCTACAGACTTGCTTACGTTTTAATACGGAGGAGAGTGAAACAATAACCCACCCAATTAACTGCAGTTTCTGTCTCAAGGCAGAACGTGCAAACCGACGGGTAGGATAAACCAACTGGATTACTGCTTCAGTGGTCTGTTATAAAAACAGGTCATGTGAATTCGGAAACGGAAAGAACATAAGAATCTGTATTTAGGGAGATCAGTTAAAGAGATGGGTGTTTTGCTGCTTGAAAGAGCTTTTTCCAACTATATCAGATATGGCAGTTATCGACCAAATGTGCTATCAAGAGCATGGAATGTAAATTTTTTAGCGAGACAGTAAGTACATGCTTTAAATAGTTGACCAGATTCACTGATGCCATAGAAAGTATACAGGTCACAAAATGTGAAAGGTTACTCATACAGGAATCTCAGTTGTAATGTACAAAAATGCGAATAAATGCTTGTGTTAAACAGCAGCGGAACGTAAGCGACTGAGAGAGTGCAAAATTATAAAAGAGAACTACGTGAAGTGGGAACAGAAATCTGACATTTCTATCGAGCATATTGTAGAGAAAATTTATACAGTAAGATGAGATCATTGTGTGTAACTTATACATTCTGCAGGAATACGTTCGCTTGCACGTATGAACCGCGAGTTCAGGCCACAACGGGACGAGGTTCTCACTTAAACGTCGTATGCACTCCTAACTGGTCCTGTGTAGTATCTGTTACAGAATTCGTTTTGCTGTTGCTCGCCCGTTGGCTCGATTTCTTTGTGATAACTCGTTCGATTTCACAGATTGACCGTGATCCATCTACTATGAACTTTGACCCCATCCCGTCGGCGAGTTGGGATATTCCACTGAGTATCCGAATCATGGATTCTCCAACAGTACAAGTATGCCTAGCCATGTAACACATAACCAAACAGCTAACCGGTTTCAGCAGTAAGCGGTTGAAATAAGACTTGATCTGCCGGAGCTTCGCTAACGGTCAGGCTATCACAAGTGTCCATTAGATGCCGCAAATGTTTCTATCTTGTTTGGGCCTCGATTTGTTAATTGATGACGTTGCTACAACAGATTCAAACACGGTGATTCTATTTTCGCATACTTCAAAGTAGAATTAATGTTGCTCGCAAATCAAACAGATCAATTGATACTGCAACCACGGCGGGTTGTCTCTGTTTATTTTGAAATATGAACACAGTTAGTCATGGGCTTTTGGGTTGCTCTTTCAGAAGTTGTTGACACCTCGTTTCCTGATGTTTTAGTTCAACTCTTGAAGCTTTTTGTACTAGATCGCCTTTACCTAAAAATTTTGTACATGGAATAAACCTTGCCTTTCTCAAAACTCTATGTCACTTAAAAGTCGATTATATTTGTTGATGAGAACCATTTACAGCTTCGATGTTGTGAGAAGAGCACGTCCCAAAGGGAATGTCGTTGACTCCGCAACGCTAAGCATTGCTTTGGAAATAGTAGCCAAATGTAGATTTCAAATCTACACTGAAGACGATGATGTCGTAGTGCGGCGCAAAAGATGTGAAGTAATTCCACATACTGAGAAGCTGTTGTAATTCGGCATGGTGATGTATTTAGATTGAGATGATTTGAAGAAGAGAATTGCAGTCATGTAGTCTAAGTCGTCAACAACCGGGTTGGATGGAATTTGAAGATAAAAATGTACCTCAACGAGACAATGAAAAGACTGCTGTTTCTTCTCTGTTTATCAAGCCCTACAAGTTCCAATCGAATTACACCTATCTGGAATTGGTGGGGAATTTCCGGTTGCAGGGTTGATTTCTTTCGGTAAATGTGATCTGTGTTTTATGGGTACAACGTCTTCCAGTTCACTTCTTCGGCCTCGTGAATGATTTTAATAGAACGCTGAAAGTCTGTATCATATTTAAGTGAGGGTACAATGTATACTAGTAGTAGAAGGGGACACCACGTGTTCGACAAAACAGTTGCTCTGCATTAGTCTTATCCAGAAGGTCATCTTATGACGAGCAACCTATGTGGTTTGTGGTTTTCTTTCTACTGTTTGCTTTCATTAGCAAGCCTCCTCAACCTAGATTGGGTTAGTAATATTCTGATTTACCGAAACAACGGTTGTTTGCGTTTGTCTCTTTGGTTGAATTCACTGTGATCCTAATAATCTCTAGTGCGAAACATTTCAAGTGATGTTCAATAGGTAATCAGCACACCTATTAGTATGTTGATTGAGTTCTGCTCGAAGGATTGAAAATCACAGAGCAGACGTGTTTCCCATCTTGCACTCACTTTACTATCAGGCGCGGCCATCATACACTTGTCCACTTTTGGTAAGATCAATTAGTAGCTTTTGCATCGTATTTCACCCCTCGCTTCCTTTCCTTTTAAACACTAGAGATTATGTGTTAATCATTTATTTATTCACACATTTATTGAGAAAATTGAACAGTCCAAAGAATGGAGTAGTTAATAGTTACCGCCCAATTGGCAACTCTCAATGGCCAGATCAGTAAGATGTCTCTCACCTCTACCAAATATCTCTCAGTCCGGAGAGTTATTCATGAATTTGGTCAAATCATCATGATGCTGAGGTGAATCAACTCATTTGTTTCGATTTGTTCCAGTCTGCAGTTATTTCATATGTGCACCTCATTACACAGCTGGATGTCAGTAAATCTGTCAGTTGTTTGGTGTCAATGTATTTACAAGTGAGGATGGTAGTGATATATATGAATATTATGGTGATACTGATGATTCCGATGACTTCGATGATGGTAGCGACGAGAATGACAGTAATACCAATTATATCCAATATTTGCTTGACGATGAAACATATTCTCTGCTACGAAATACATTAAATTGATTAACCTGAGGTTTCAAGTGTTATACTTGAATCGACGCCCTTCCATCATCATTATTGTTGTTGCACTCAAGGTATTACAAGCCATACCGTTCACATGGTTGCCTGTTGTTTATCTGTTCTATTAGCAACATAAATTTTTTTGTTTAGTTAAACCAAATTGCCGTAAAGCTTTCTAATAAGTTGCATATTACTCGCTCTAATGATATGTTTTATTTTTGTTATAAAGATGTTCAGTACAAAAATATATGTACGCATTTGAAACAGGAAAAATGTGTTATTTGTCCGACTGCTGTTCAACTTTTCCACTTATAACAAAAGTGATAGGTAACATTAAAATGAAACAATGTTTTAGGATATGTATAATATCTCTTCATTATTTTCAATTAAGAGGATAACTCAATTCCTCTCATGAAGTTAGAATGCATTTACTAATGTTATTTTCATGACTTTTCTTTAAACTTAGGTAGCGTCCTTCTAAAACCGATCTTGGCAGCAGCTGGAACTGATATATCCCATTGGTTTGATCGTCGCACTGGTGACGTACAACATTATGTGGACCCTCAAACACATTGCATAATGCCCTATACACCTCATGGGCGTTTTGTCCATATTCCACCACCGTTTCCCACTACAGACTGGGCCACGGACTTTGGAACTCCGTGGTGGAAAAATGACAAGTATGCGGTTGGCTATCTTACGAAGAAAACCCGATTTGTTCGCATTATTAACACATTGGCATTGCAAGAACATGAACTTGAGGTGAGGTTCGTAAGAGACGGAGTGCTAACTATGAAGGACAAATTCACATATGGTTATGTTTAACCTAGAATGAGGAAATTTTGGAAATGGAAATCGGCGATTATACGTCTATGCTTAGAGTGATGTTCGACCTACCGAGATAGCTATGGAGTCAATTCTAGAATATCCGCACCAAATTCAGTACGAATGAAGTCAAACAGTTTGGGCGTCGTGTTTAACATGTTATTGATAAACGGATTGAGAATAACACAACACTACGAGCAAATTGTAATACTCTACGTTTCAACCACCTCGGGTGGCCTTTCTCAGGAGGGTTGTAATCGAAATCACATTAACAAAGGTACACAGATCACATGGGATTTGCCGTGGTTAGGTCATTCTGCGCTGCATCTGGATTGATTGGCCTAATTCCATTGCCCATTAAGTGGGGGCGAGACTGATGTAGATAAGACGCGTCTATGTCTGGTGTTGTTTATCCATCAACGCCACACTGCACATGAGGGTTTGTAATCATTGCGATTAATACAAACGTGTCGTGTGTAAATCTTGAGAGCTTCAACACGACATCGCTCTGCATTGGAAGGCAGACCCTTGTGAATCAATCGGGCTTGATCAAAACATACGTTGTGATTCTCTGACAGTGCATGAAATGCGATGACCGAATCGTTCTCTAGTTTGTGAAATTACAACTTGCTCGTAACGTTATGTTATTCTCAATCAGTTTATCAGTGGAGTCAATTCATTTTATGTATATCAGTTACAATATCATTTTTAGAGCAATTCTACTGTGAAGCCGATGCGCGTAAATACTAAAGATTTAGAGCTTGGAGTTTATCAAACACTTTGTCTATTTGTGTTTGCGTTCGGCCGCAAACATCTAATTACATCGGAATGGATGCTAGAAGACAATTTTTGGTTATCAAGCTCGATCACTTCCACTAACCTCATCCATAAAAATGCTTAGGTCTAAATGGTCGGACCATGCACTTAAAATGTTAATCTGTCGTTTACTCTACCGTTGCTAGTCCTTCAGCTTAACTGCTCTGGCACAAGACACCCAATAAATGGCTTGATGAACATAAATAAATGAGGCTACCTATAGGTTGAGCACTGCAAGCTGAAGTCTCTGTGATCCATCCGGCTTCTAGTTGGAAATAAACACATGGGCGTAGATTTATTCAGGTCCGTTGTTGTAAATGTTGGTGCTGTTGAGTTAGCCGACTGTGAAGGAATTATAATTAATGGAGTGAACCGGAGAAATCCACATGGACATTATCTTTTTCTCACCTATAACACGATTACTTTTTTGTATGGTGCCGATATTGTTCTCATAATTGTTTAGATTTAAACGTAAACGTTTCAAAAACATTTCCTACCGGACTACTTTCTTTTATTTCAAAATTAAGCTCTACTCTTCTCATAATAGGTACAATGCAACTAAACGCTAGCGTCAACCGCTGTTGTATCCCGAGCGATGGAAATACGTCAACACAATATAACTGGCTTCTTTAAAAGTGCAAACGTATTGTGAAAACTATTTGTAGACAACCGGTATTAATTTTTGGTAAGATTTTAGGATTACTTGAAAAAATGGATAAATCAGTCACATATTTTTGGCTTGTTTAAGCCAGTAAGTAGGCGAGTCATTACAGTATTGTAAAGGAAATAGGTTGTAAGTCAAATGTACAAGATTATGCTTCAAGACCACTGGTATGATCTGTTCAACTATGTCAATTCAAACTTGAATCACTCAGATTGGATTGTGTAGGCTTCGTGTTTTTGAATGACAGAATTAGAGTCAGTGAATCGATCAATGTGGTTGGTTGAACGAATGAAAGTATTTCGGTTACCAGTGCCAATGAAACATCAATCGTAACTCCCACCCTTGAGCTGTTAACTGTTGTTGTTGTAACGTTTTCTTCTAGGATATTCCACGTCACTGTTGAGGTGAGCGGCGGCCCGAGCCACAGTACCTTTTGGTCAGGCTCATGGCTGTTGTGATGATGATGTAGAAAAGCGTTTTGGTTATCGGAACAAATCGGAAAAAATCGTTACAACCAATTGTTTAAGACTCTTAAGGTCAGTAGTTTTTAATATAGAAAGACGTGTACACCAAGAAGAAACGTTTTCTCATGTGCTAATTTCATTTATGAAACTGACAATTATGTAACTAATCATGTATGACACAAATCAGGGCGAGTGGTTTAATATTATGGATCCTGGTAATTTCAGTGGTCTTCACACCTTGACACATCAGTGTAGCTTTAAGCTCTAGCCTATTTAATTTGTTATTTGGATGATCAAGTTTATGGTCTATATTTCATATGTGATTAGTGGTACCCATAGTCATGGCCTGACGTTCAAAATGATGATGACAATTGAAAGCTCTCAACGTATTGTTCATTTTGCCTTTCACATTAACTACAAAATTAACATGTATCAAAATGCTATATATATGCAACTGTCAACAATCTACGTAGCATCTCGTAGTAACAACGTGGTCACCAAATATGAAGACCTTGACTGCTCCATTGAGCAAAGTGGGTAGGTGTCGCCTGCCTGGATGGAGTCCTCGTGACCACTGAAACTGGTGGTTAGTGACGTTATCCGAGATGGCGATGTGTCGCAATCAATGGCGTATCTGTATCCATACCATTTCTGGTTCTTCTGCTTAGTCTTGTTTTAATAATGTTCAACCTTCTGAGTAATGTTTTCTTCCAGGACATTCCACGTCACTGTTGAGGTGAACGGCGGCCCAAGCCACAGTACCTTTTGGTCAGGCTCATGGTTGTTATGATGATGATGATGTCGTCACTCTCGACCACAATACATCAGCGTTTTATAACAATGCTTGATTATCATAGAAAACGTTGAAGGATAAACGAACCGTGCTGTGAGAAGGGCGGCATAGCGTGGTATTAAAACTAGTGCGGTTTGTGAATCATAAATATTGCCTGTACCATAAAGTGGGTGACCATGTTATTAATAAATTGATTGAGAATAACACACCGTTACGAGCAAGTTGTAATACTTTACGTTTCAACCACCTCAACTGGCCTTCCTCAGGAGTGTTGCAATCGAAATCACACTAACAAGGGAACAGAGCTCACATGGGATTTACCATGGTTAGATTAATCTGTGGTACATGTGAACTGATTGGTCTAATCCCTTGACCATTAAGTGTGGATGAGACTAATGTAGATAAGGCGCGTCTGTGTCCGGTGTTGTTTATCCATCGACGCCACACTGCAGACAGGGGTTTGTTAGATTTGCGATAGGTGACCATGCATTATGACTTGTACAGATAACCCATAACTTATTGAAATACGTCCCTAATTGCTGCAGATTCCCCTGTTCACCTGGCATGAGTCAGAAGTGGATCGTCATCTTTGTACACCATTACCCGTCACCCACAGTTTTACGGGAGCTCCGAATCCTTCTCGAGTCTTAAGCATATTCCAACTAATTCTTCGCTATGGCCGCGAGTTATTGCATCTTTGAACGCATAACAAAAAATGTGTGCTTCCAAATGCTGGTCGCAACTTTACTTCGTTCAAAGTAAACAAGAATTTACCAAACAAGGTGGCTGAAAAAGAAAGCAAGAGACTGGACAGGACTCCATTCGCTTAAATGATTTAAACCGTCTGGCGTATTTGGCTAAACCCGACTTGAATGTCAAAATGTTGATGATAACTTAAAATGCGACACAGATCCGTAAACATTTCTTGCAGCCGAATGAACTGAACTTGATAAGTGATGTGGTGTCCATGACTTTTAATCTAAACATTGCAATTTACAAAAAAGCTGTATAGTTATACACACACATGTGAATATCATTTTTACACTTCAGTGGCTCACTTTTGGCTCATTCATCTTGAAAGAACTTCGTTTTTGTTGTAGTTCAACTACAGTGCCTAACGAGGACTTGAGTTACTTGACAATGCCTGCGGTTGAATCCTTGTAAGTGAATGTCCGATCACGTACCGCAAGTAACAAGATTCATACGGGTTTTAAGAAGCTTTGTCACTGAACAAAGCTGGCAGTGCATATAACCATTCGTTTCTTTGTTGACTGATCCAAGTATCAAGATATTCAGAGAGTACTATGGTTTGTGTAAGTCGACAGTTGCAAGAGTGTGCATATGAACGGGAACGCTAGGGTTAGGTGAATAAGTAGATGGAAAACAGAAGTGTGGATCAATCGTAAACTGTAAAACACAAGACAAACATACTTCGGCTTTCACAAAATAGAACTGGCACTGCTGTATGTTCCGACGCAGAGTTACTCTCCTAAATATTTGACGTAGACTCAGGCATAAATACTTTGAGCTTGTGTGTGGTACAGCCAATCATCGATGTTGCTACGCTAGAGACAGCAGACTACTCTGACAATTTTACTGTTGTTAAATTCTTACAACATATTCCGGCGCAATACTGGCAGTATAAAAAAGAGTGGTATAGGGATGTGGAGAACTTTTAATAATTGAAAAGCAACGGGGGTCGGTTTTAAGACCTAATGCTTAAACATAAGTTTTAACGGTATCGATCTTCAGTTACTCACAAATAAGTCCAGATAGACCGTCGCTCAAATTGTCCTCATTTTTTAACGTCAGTTGATAAAGCAGCAAGGTTATATTCATCTGATTTCGTGTTAAAATACTCAGAAAAGGATGATTGACCTCCAACACAGTGGCCTGAGTGAAAGCAGTTGAGAAAGAAAAAGGAGGGAAGAGAGAGTAGTTTTATTCTACCAGAATGATCATGATGGTCAAACAACTCGGTATGCTGGATGTACACATTGAGCTTGATCTCAGCGAAATCATGTGTTGACGCTGCCACAAGAGATTTTGGAAGGGTGTTACAAATTGGGCTTATGTGGACGTGTATTGAGCAGTGTTTTTGAGTCATGGAGCTTAACTGATCTTGCAGCGCCTAACAGTTAAGTTAGGAATTGTTATTTTGACAAGTCCATTACACCTTTTGCAGGGGGTGATGTGGTCCTTGATGATCATGTACATCAAAATTAAATCACCTATAGTGGATCAATGATATGTTAGTAGTTCTCTTTAATAAATGAATTGAGAAAAACATATTATAAGCAAGTTGTAGTACTTAACGTTTCAATCACTTCGGGTGATCTTGTAATCGAAACCACATCTTAAAAAACGAACAGAGATCCTTTTGCATTTCCTCATTTAATGTTATGTTCTTCATGTCACACTCATGTTTCATGTAGTCAGCACATTGCAGTACAAGTGAGTCTAAAGGCTGTGAGATTTTGAGTGCCATAGATAAGTATACATTTGAGGTTTTTGCATGGAACTATGTGGCTGATTGCCATTTACGCAGTACCGATTAGCAAGTGATCGTTTACCCCGTCACTCAAGCGGAAGTCCTCGACATAGTTCACGGACCATTGAAATAAGAAATTAACTGTACCATAAAAACGTAGCATTATGCATTAGAGGAACGAATCATTTCCATGGAATGTTTTAGAATTTCCAAAATGGAAACATCAACTTACATGCTTTCGTTAACTGACTGCATTCTATTTCCCCGTCGAACTCTATTTTAAATGCTGGATAACAATGTGAATTGAACGAGGTGCTCGCATAACTCATTACTACTCAAGAACTCCATGTCTTTGGAGGCAACTGATAAATATGCTGTCAATCTGGAATTGATTGGCCGGTTGTGATCACCAGCTTAAAAGGTGTGTGAGATAGTATAGAATTTCCGAACACTGATTAGTTTGCGCCGGAATATACATTGGTTGAAATAATCACAAAATGACCTCAGCGCTTTGAAAAAATGGGTGTGTGTGATACGGATCGATTGCTGTAGTGGCTAACACAATTGGTCAAATTGTATGAGACTGATAAACAAATTCATTGTGCGGAAAAAGACCAGCAAAACTGAATCATGACATTAGTGAGCAGGTTATCTGATATGTTAATTGCAACAGGTGTTTAATGCGAAAACCAGGGTCTCGCTTAATGTTGAAGTAACGGTATGGAATACATGTTCATATGGGCGTGTTGTCTTCGAAGTTGGAATGTGAAATGTGAAATTTCACAGTATGGCAGTACTCACCCACTGCACTTTTGAAGTTTACTGGATAGTTAAGATCAATGGATTTCTAAGACATTGACACGCATTAGTACTGCTTTTGAGTGCTGAGGTAGCAATATTACTAAGTATTTTGACAAATAGATGAAACGTGATATTCTAGCCCAGAATTTTGTTTTGAAGCGAATTATTCAGAAAATCTGAACAGTTCAAACAGTCACCAAGTAAGACGGGTGCTTTGCTTCTGAAGATATTTATGATGAACGATTGAAAGATCTGTATCAATTTGATTCACTTTTATTTATCGCGCATCAGAGTTACTTAATTCTACTAACATAGCATTGATTGATTTTTTCGTGTGAATCATCTATGGAAAACACTACAATGGTATGCTGAAACCAGGTTCAAAACAGTAAACCCCTTCATGAAATCCAGTAGCAATACAACCCATATGTCCACATGTGGGTCGTATTGCTACCTGGACATATGGACATGCATGTGTACCACCTTATGAGTTCGCAAACGTCTCCTAATGACTTTCCATGATGCTAACTCATCAAACACTCAACCCAACATCACATTTAAAGAAGTTGTCGCATGTAATACTAGCGTTGAACATACGTAAACACAACTTTTATGGTACAAGCAATTTTTGCAAACCTTATCAACTTGAAATCCTCCAGGTTTTACATTATGTCGTGGTGAGAATATACTAAATGTCTGAGTTATCTTACAGTCTGCGCTTTCTGGTGTCGATATAAGGAATAAAATTTATGTAGCTGGTTTTTATCGTGATTTATGCACAAAGTGCCAAAATGTGCGTTAGAGTTTGATTAAAAAGAGTGTTGATAAGACAAGACAATTTCAACTAACAGCTCTGGAAGTTGCCTATGCATTTCCAGATTTGGAAATCATGCTTACGCTGGGTTGACCGTCATAGTTATGATAAATTTACAATTGTTTTGGGTTTATATATTGGGTAAAAACATTTCTATCATTTACTGAGTTTTTGTACTCTTATACTAATTTCCTCAACAACAGGTTTGTGTTGAAGATACAATGACAGACATCCTCGCTCGATATCTCCAGTATAACGCACATGCAGCATCGTACACATGGAAATATAATGGAATGGTCTTGGATATGGAAAAGACATTGGAGGAAAATGGTGTCAAAGAGGAAACGCAGGATATCGAAGATCGATACATGCCTCAACTACATCTGTACTATAACGACGATCTAACGGAGGCGTAGAACTGTATGGACTTTCGAAAACATACTCAGGCACTCTTACTTGATATCAATAGGTGTTCAACATAATTATTTGTATATAGCTATATACATGCCCAGTCAACATCTGAGGCATGAGTGAGTTTATCTTCTCACTTTTCATAATTTCACTGCTACTGTTGCAATGGAATTATAAAGTGTTATGTATTATTTTCGCTAATATAGATTTCTATTAGCATTAATTTTTAATACATTCGGTTTTCAAGCTTACATGTATTTTATTTTGGGACATGGGGAGATATTTTTCTTAATGCAATGGACCATATAAAAGGACTACCTGGAGGAAGTTAAAAAGTAGACGTTGCTCGGTGTTTTTTATTCATGAGGAACAACACGTTTTGTTACGTAATTGTTCGTTTAGCATCAAATCTACTAGATTTGAAGTGAACATTATTGATTCCAACAGAAAGTCCGCACAGATTTAGTGCGTACTTGCACTAAGTTAACGCTTTCTCAGATATATGCAGAGATACCAGACGCGAAGTAAAAATACAGGCAATTGTGGAGACTGAAAATACATTATGCGTTAATAACAATTGGTCTCGATCAGCACTAAACGACACCGATACGCAGTAGTAGTTAAGGAGGCTAAGGACCCGACCTTCAAGCGTGCGAGCAAGCCGGATTAATGTATATGGCGCGATTGGCGCGCATAAGCCGACAAGCATGCAAACAAACAAACGCGATCGCGTGCATCAAGCAGACGACAGACAAAGATCCTTAAGATCCTATGTACAGTGTGAACTAAGATTTTGGGAAGGATTTTATATATCGTACAACAGGCAGACCGGGGGTATCTCCAAGTCAGTACACAGAAATGCAGCACATATTGCGGCACTGAGTGACACAGTTCGACTGCCTCCCTTATTCTGAAGTTTATTTCACACAAACCGGTAACCCGGACATAGGATTCACCTCCCCATTAATCTTACAGCCTGTTTTCATTGAACAGATATTTTCGTCTATCCGAGAGATTTTTTGGAGTCTAGTTCAAAATGAGGTCATATACTTATCAAGATGTGGTGATCGAATCACTCACAAGTGGACAGAACTTTTTGATTCAATCTTCCTAATCAACTAGAGACTACCAAATATTTGCAATTTTTACTAAAGATATACATTTGTTTTGATAAGGATAGCCGGTTTATTTCTTCAGTAATTTTTGATCCCAAACGTTGCATTTTAAATGGTTATCTAGGAGATGGTTATGGAGAGCTAACAATACTTTAATGTCAGGTGATGGCGACTCAAGATGTGTACGAGAGCTTATTGTTCATATCCTGCCCTTAATGTTTGTTGTTCCGGTAGTATGAGATTGTAATTCTAACTTTGCATTTCATGAAAATAAAACACGCTTAGTATGACTGATATCAGCGTCTACATTAGCGTTCCAGTTGTTTAATAACATCGAAACGTTAGCTCATCATTTTATTATACTACTCATGAGCAGTGTTTTTTGGACCCGATAATTTAGAGGAAGCCTAATTGCGAAAAATCTGAACCTCGGGTGGATTCCATCCAGCGTACCCAGACGCAGCTAAATTTCTATCAAATGAACTACGAAGCCCTAACAAAAACACAGAAATTTCACATTTGAACCAAGTTACCTACCCGGTGTAAATTCACAGCTCAGCTGGTAAAGTACTTTGTGCGTTTTTGTAGCCGGCTCAAATCTAGTCGAAGGCCAGGTTTTCCTGCAAAAAAACAAGGCGCCTTCATTACAAATTCATGAAGTTTTTTTTAAGGTATCTCGTTGTTGACGTTTGTACCCGGGCCACCTTTGGTTACCTATTGATTGGTAGTCATCGTAAAGTGTTGATATGTCGCTTTTGAAATTCATACAGCCAGTCGTTACTGAGAACAAGTATTCCGTTGAATGGTTTTTGATTTACATTCAAGTTGATTTTTCTCTACAAGAAGCTTTTGGGATGTAGCCATTAAGAACGGCCTATGGGACTATCTAACGCATCCTACTGATTTAGATGATTAGTTAGTCTTTGTTTACTACTCTTGGAATTGGAATTTTTGCTGTTCCCTCAACATATTCTTCAACTTGAAAACGGTTAGCACTTGCATTGTGCCAAAGTGTGGTCGAAATAATATGGATCTTAATGGTTTGCCTTCTCTATTGACGCAAGACTTTCAGAAATTTATTCATTGTGTCTGCTTACGCTCTTACTGACTAGTGACGTCGGCGTCAAAGACGCGTCTTACTCATATCTGGCCGCTCTCCTTCAGTCGACACCTAGCTCTGATAT
>JTDE01002677.1:6281-22885 GCA_014338405.1 Paragonimus skrjabini miyazakii | reverse complement strand
TTTTACTTCGGATCTGGCCTCTGGATACCGGTAGGTAGAGGTTCACCCGGGCAATCGCGGGAAAACGTTTTCACCTTACTTGAGGGCTTATACGAGTTTAAGACCATGCCATTTGGATTAACAAACGGGCCCGTGACCCTCCCGCGGATAGTGTCATCGGTATTGCAAGATGTAACAGTGACACATTGCTTCGTATACTTGGATAATGTTATTTTTCATGGGCGCACATTTAAGCATCCTATGGCGATGTTAGCCCTGACACTCGAAAATTTGTCGGTGGCTGGGATCAATCTAAACCCCCGGCGATGCAAATTATTACAGAGGGAACTGAAGTAACTCGGACACGTTATTAACCAAAATGGTGTCGGCAGTGATCCTGCGAAGGTTCGTTAAGTCCAAGAGCGGCCAGCTCCGAGGTCATTGGAGGATGTCCGCAAGTTTTCGGGACTTGCGGGATATTATTGGCGTTTTGTACGCCATGTCGCGGAGGTGGCTGCCACATTACATCGTGTAACAGAGAAAGGAATGAGGTTTGTATGGTCAGATGAGCGCCAGAGTGCGTTTAATACTTTACGCATGGCTCTCACAACAGCACCCATTCTGGCATAGCCTGATATCTCGAGGGATGCAGGAATGTCTATCCTGGATACGGACACCAGTGATTTGGGGATAGGAGCAGTGTTATCCCAACGAGGTCCACAGGCACGGAGCACGTTATAGCTTACGGGGCTGCGGGTAATCGGTAGACCGTGAATATCTCTGTTACCTTTTAGTTAGAAAATGTTTTCTAGTTACAGAAGATGTTAAAATTTTGTGACATGTTTCAGTTCCTGAAATCTTAGAATTCCGTTGCCTGAAAATTTTTTGTTTCAATCTTCCCATGATTTAAGCAAGGAATATGCGGTAGTTCAAAGGCATTAATGGGTTTAAAGGAAAAATAAAGAAAAGTTGCATTCTACGTTATGTCTTATCTTATGAATTATGCCAAACTATACCCTATGCTGAAACGCATAGGTGGACTAGCAAAGTCTATGGGGTTAAAAGCGTGAAGTATGTATTCGATGATTGAGGAAAAGGGTAATACCACCTGCGCTTTTTTCCAGCATAGAATTGAGCCTTCTATTTCCACGTGTTATGGGTGTCCACCCGGATGATTGAAACCATGCACCACATGAAGTCTTCATCATCATATCGTTCATCGCATCTGAAATCTGCAAGAAATCCGTGTACGCATATATGGAGGAACTTAGTTTCTTGAGTTATATCAACAGGATAACGTTCCAGGCGATGATGATTCGCGCTTTTTTCGGTCCGTGTGCAAGCGGTACACTGTCAGCGGCCGGTCTAAGTCGACATCACTTAGGGATGGTGTGCCAGACTTGCTTTTTATAATCAACGAAGGAGTGCGAACAATGGCTGAAGTGGAAGGGAATGACAAAATTAAGAATTCAAAACCTACGCCATCCAGGTGACTGAGGTTAGAGTTGCCAGTCACAGAATGGATACTCACTTATATCTGCCATTTGGATATAGTTGGAGTGAAAAATCAGCTAATCGGCGTCACAATAGCTGTTCATCTGTACGGGGTCCTTACAGTGTCCGCACGGCGACCCTGTTTTAGGCTACTTCACCCACCTCGGCGGCACACTGCTTGTGGCTGAGTCTGTGAGGCCGGTTTCAGCACGCTCCATTATTTTACTGGCAGAAACAATGGTGCTGTTGAAGTGGATCAACGCCTTCCGGTTGTTGTAATCATGCAGTTTTTTAAGTACGTGATGCAGGGCTTCATAGTGGCGGTTAAAATTGGCTGCAGCAAGCAGCCAAAGCTACGGGCCCACCAACCGTCAAATTGTTAGGTTGTAATCAGCCAGCCACTGTTCATGAATGGGGATATGTCCTTTGTAAAGGGAAATGAATACTGCAAAAGACCCTACCGTTGGGGTTGAAATGTTTCCGAAACACCGACAGATTGTGTACGCATGGAAGCCACACTGTACGGCAAAAGCACATTCACGTGTGCCCTGTACGCTGTTCACGACAAAAGCGTCGCCACCGTGTTGCAAAGGACGCTGTAATGATCAAGTTGATTACTACGGAACCGCTTAACTTGCACTCAGATACTGTTTCAAAAAGGAGTCGTGGAGTCCGTCCCTTCAGATGTTTTTGAACCAGCTGACTTGTGAATGTGGTCATTCTGTGAAGAATGTTATTTACGCACCAGTCAACATCGACGATCTCAGGACGGTCGCACCCATGGGTCGTTTGTATTTCATACTCTTGCAGCAGCCTCTCACCGTGAATTCATATTTTCTGAATGGCGACGGCTAGGAAGTTCCTTGAGTGCATTCTCTTCTTCAACCGTCCGTTCGCGTTCTCCAACCTATTACTCGTTCGATCGCCAAACTGAACAACATCGCTTTGCGCATGGGTGGTCCACCTCGGCTTAATGTACAGCCAATTACACAACAAATGATTCAGAAACTTCCTGTCCGTTTGGCCGACGTTATACCAATCGCAGTTGAACCTACGGTAAACTGTGTAAGAGTGCAACTTGCTTCCACTTTGTCTGCTGTAGTCATTCGGTGGAAGAGTAAACGACTGCGAAAAGAGTTTGTCCTTTGACAATTATGATGGGTGAATTTTGTCCAATTACATGCTTACCTACGACATCACGTACGTTAAAGTAACACAACACGCAGCCGAACACCACATGGGCTGCCCTCATTTGCGCAGCCGTCTTACCCATGGTAAATGTTTTCACCGTAATCTGCCCGCCCATCATTTCCAGAACAATTTCAAACAGTCTACGTAATGAAGCGTACTTCTCACTACGAGCGTACCCGTACATCACGGGTCGGCTGTGTCCTATACCGTCCGTCACGAGGAACTGATATTACTTCCAACTTCAAAAGCATGAGGAAATATACAATGACATATTTGTGCTTGTTTGTCCTGTGGGTGTGCGTATATCTCTTATCTTCATCCTGGATGGTGAGCACTGCAACTATCGCATTAATCACCGACAGCACCTTTACAAGGCGCTCTAACGTTCCGTGACCAACTTTACGTAACAAACTCACTTGACATTGTAGGCTTTAACTTGCGGCGGGTGTTTCCAACATCAGCGGTTGTGATAAACTTCCCGTGAACATCCGCTACATACTGCTTAAGGTCAGCAATCGGTGTATTGTACTGGGGCAGACTCCTGCATTCGTTCGTATGATTGGAATCATATGACAGACGATTAGGAGAGTGTCTGTGCTCCAACTCGAAAAAGCTCACAACCAGACACGTATATTGTCGGACCACATGAAATCGTTACCTGCAACATGTGTCCTGAAAACTGATTTATTAACAATAACAACAATTAACCCACATAGACATTTCACACACCCCTGCAAACAATCTTACGCCTTTTGTACTTCGTACAACGATAATAAATCTGCACGGTTTTCAGGAAACCATGTCACCTCGCCTTATTTTACTTCAAAACCGCTTTTGACCTACGGCTCGTCTCAGGAACATAAGTAACGACCATCTCATCCATATACGTTTGAAGGCACTCCTGGAATTGTGAGAAAGTGTGAAATTACCGATTCTCAAACGTCGCCTTGAAAGTCGCGATATAATCCGTTTCCTACAAATAAAAAATAAACAACTAAAAATAAAATAATCGACATACGACAAAAATAAAAACTAATTTAAAAATAACCTCAGCATCCTTGTGTTAACATTGCCACACACAACCGACCACAACAACAGCAGCCATATAGATTTTCCAAAAACAATTGCTATAAGGTCGTTTTTAATTGACAGTCAGTTAAAAAAAGAGATATGAGTCCATGGCGCAGATTTCGACTATTTCAATTTCTACACCAGGTACCAATCCAACAGCACGATTTTTTCCAGGAAAATAATTTTCCCAAAGACGACAGCTCAGGAACTCATGGTCTACGACTAGCACTAATGGGCAAATGGACTGGAACCGACTCAACCGGAAGTAGTTCTGCCGCTACGCAAACCATAGTTTGGCCCCATCTGGAGTACATCCTGCAGGTGTGGGCACCTTATCTACGTAACGATATCCGGTGCACCAAGAGAGTACAGAAGCTTGCAACCCAATTGATAATAGGATTTAAAGGCAAACCTTGTCATGACCAATTAAAGGAGCCCGGATTGTATTCTTCGGGAAGAATGAAGTTGAGATGTGATCTTATCCAGATCCTCAGACAGCTGAAAGGCAAAAGTGGTATAAAAACGACAAATCTGTTTGAGCACCTTGTTCAAAACGCCATCACCAGAGGTCACAGTCTCTAAGTAAAGAAAAACAGGGTTTGTTTATACTCAGGAGCAAACTTCACCAGCTAACTGTTAGACTGCTTGAAACAAGCTTCCATTCGAAGTAGGCCGTAGCAAAACAGTGTTATTCTTCAAAATGCGGCTGGATAGTGTGTGACCGGATAGCCTTCCAGATCTTCCTTAACACGGCGGATGAGATTTGGCGGGTGGTGGCGGTATAAATGAGTGCAGCAGCGTGATGGCTCATTTTTCTCTTCCATTTTCATTTCACAAAACAGCTTTTGAATGGTTACTAGAATTGTTTGACTCGCAGCTAGTGTTTTGGTATGCATCTTCTATGACAGGTTGACCACTTAAGCTTATTAACTCGCCGTAGGTAATGTAACGCAGATGTATAGGGTCGAGCATTTTAGCTTAATTTCTCTAGTAGACAGCACAGCTTTTTCCGTTCGAGAGTGAAAGTTCGCCCGATGAAGTTACACCATTGTTTTATGAGCGTCGGTATTGAAGCACTTTCCAAATGCTAACCTACCAACGCGTGATACTTCAGTCTTAGCATACCTTCCTCCCTTCCGGCCTCATGTTACCGCGAAGTTTTAACAATTGTGACATCTGCTCGGCACGAATTGTGAACCGCCGATCAGAGGCCAAACTGCGTTTAAACGTCGTTGCCTGTGGACCAGGAGCGGTAGTGCTACGGGAGCCAACTGGACCAATACGCATTTGCTCTCACACCGCTGTCCATGCAGCGGTCGTGGGTTGAAACTGTTCTCTTCTCATCAGCTTGACTCCAAATCACTCCTGTGTCCCGGGTTGTTCACAGATAGGTAATGGTCAAAACGAGTTACTAAATAGACTAGGTAAACGCGAGTGTACCTCACTAGGCCATCGGTGATAACAAAATGAACGAATGAGACAAAACAGTTAAAAGGTTCCAGCAAGTTGCAGTAATCAAAAGATTTGACTCACATGAAGTGTTCAAGATGACCACCACAATATTTCAAATTACCAATATCCGGACGTGGGGAAATCACAGAGTTGTTGTGGACTGCTGAAGCGCTACCAGGGATGCAACGATTTTCGTAGTACAACGGAGCCAAAAAATTGGATGATAGATCCATGTAATATCGTCGATCGACTTCGCAAGTCAGGGAAGTGCAGACCGATATGCACAAAATTTTATTGTATTGCAGTCATTATATCAATTCGAACAATATGCAAAGGTGATACAGAAGGTTGTTGTACAGAAGCGAAGCATCGTTCGTAGACAAAAATAAGGGGATCGCTACAGTATTCCTTCTCTAGATCATTTGTGAAAGATAAATAGTCCATTGTTGTCCGATAAGCAAGATCGAGTGACGTGAAAGTTATCCACGAAAATGGGCTGGTAAAATAACATGCCTACCGGAACGCGCGGTTGGACGGCGTGTAGACGGTTGAGGAAAGGGGTGATGGTGCTGTATGAATCTGTTCAGTAGACGGACGGGGAGATAGTGCACTTTTGTCATTACTGTCAATTGTGGGTGAAGAGTAGAACGTGTTTGTGAGTGGAAGGGATAGATGCTCCAGGATTTTTAGTTTGGCAACATAAATAAATGGTTAGGAGAGAGACTCCTGATGCGTGTCGACGTAGGCAGGTTTGAGACGATCAATACTCACAGTAACGTGCCACCCACTTTGTTCATCCGCAAGATCACTTTAAAGGGATCATCGTAAGGTGGTCGAGGTGAGCGCCGAACCGCACCACAACGAACAAAAGCTTGAGTGAAAGTTATCAAGACCTTGTTGAGACGTTGAGGCCAGGAATGTTGTCTGGTCGGAATGGCACGGAGTGCTTCCATATATGATTTGAGACGGTGCGCGTAGTTCGTCAGATCTGTTGCAGCTTGTGTGTTTTGGTTGACGCAGTGTCGTTCTGTAGGCTAATACAGCGGTGGAACATTGGATATCTTTCTTGGGGACGGATCTGATGCGGTCCAACCCTGTGTCAACTGCGCCATGAGTAATGCTTTCAACTATCGGTGAAAGCGTTCAACCATCTCATTAGCGGTAGGATGGTGTGTAGTCCTCCTGATGTGGTCACAACCCAGCAGATAGGTTAAGTCGCGGAAAAGGGCTGACCGGAATTGCGAACCTCGTTCTGTATTGATGATCGATGGGACACCAAAATTTGCAATCAAGTGTTCGAGGAACGTTTTGGAGACTGTCTCAGACGAAATATCGCTGAGGGGGACGGCAACAGGCTATCGTGTAAATCTGTCGATGCAGGTAATCAGGAACGTTTTACCGTTTGATGGAAGTAATGGGCCAACCAAGTCAACGTGAACGTGAGAGAAACGTGCGCCTTGAGTTGGGAAATTTCCAGGGGAGGTGACGGGGTGGCGGTGTACCTTGCCCCTCTGGCAATGAATGCATGATTTAGTCCACCAGCGCGCATCTTTGTTCATACTGGGTCGAACATAACGGGTAGCAATTAGCTTGACCGTGGTGCGGACACCAGGTTGAGACAAAGAATGCAAATGGAGACAAATGGGTCGATGAAGATAAGAGGGCAGGATTGGACGTGGGATGTTTGTGGAAGTACCACATACAACAGTGGACTCGGAAGAGGGTAAGGGGATACGGAAACACTGGGAAGATGAGACTCAAATGGATAGAAAATCGGGATCCGACATTTGAGTTTCAGCTATTTTCTCGGGACTTACGTCATTCATGCTAGAAACAGCGTAAGCATGTAGTCTGGAGAACGTGTAGAGTTTTCATTATTTTGTACTTCATTCTGCTAACATTGCGTAAGTGCGGCGTCAGACCACATTGGACAGCTTTGTTTGACTTGAGTAATAACAACAACACAACACGTTTTCCAATAAACTCTGTTACACACGCTTGCTGGTTCTTCTTACGACGCCGGTGATTGCTACCCAGTTTAAAACATCCTACTTATTGGATTAACTTTCAGCTTGGTTACTTCTTACCCTCAGTTACGCTTGGAACAATCCGAATACTTTCCAGCGTCATTGGACGCCTCACGAACATTGTCAATTGTTGGTGAGTCCAGTCCTTGACTTCACTCACTATTGTTGTAGTTCACACGTCTGTTCCACTACAAACACATCAGCAACCACATTGCATTTTCCGTCGATGTGTCGGATATCCGTTGTGAACTGCGCTACAAAATCAAGGCGTCGAACTTCGCAAGGGTATTAGTTGTCCTGGCTAGTGTTAAAGGCGTAGATTAAAGGTTTATGGCCGTTAAAACGGTGAAGTTTCTTCTTTCTCACGAACGACGAAGATGTCCAATGGACAGATAGGTAGCAAGGAGCTCACGACCAAAGGTGCTATAATTGGCTTGCGCGGGTGATAGCTTCTGGGAATAAAATGATATCGGTCGCAAATCGCCGGCGACGCATTGCTGAAACACTGCACCAACAGCACGACTAGACGCATCAGTCGAGAGGACCAGATTAGCGGTCGGCGCTGGATTAAAATGAGCGAGGGTCGTTGTGCCAGTGAGTGATTTCTTTACGTCGTTGGACGCTTGTGACGCATCAGGACTCAAAATACCGCCCTTTTTAAAATCACGAAGCGGATCGGTTAATGGATTCATCAGTTGCCAACAGTGACGATTAAAGCGACGTTAATAATAAACATTTCCAACGAAACGTTGAAGATTTTTGATGGAATCCGGAATGGGATATTCTTGCAACGCCTGCACTTTGGTTCCAATTGCGTCTATAAAGTGTCCAAGAATACCAAGGGACGAGACGCCAAAAACATATTTGGCTAATTCAATGGAAATCCCATATTCATTCGGGTGTTTCAATACAACACCAAGATGTTTTATGTTCTTCGTGGGAACGACTGGCGACCAGAACATCATCAAGGTAAACAAAGACAAAATCCAGACCACTTATAACTTGAGTCACAAAAAGCTGGAATGGTTGAGCTGCATTTTGAAGGCCGAAGAGCATTTGAAGGAGCTCGTACAAGCCAAATGGAGTTGTGATCTTTGTCTTGGGAATGTCTTCTTCAGCGACAGAAATTAGGCATTATGCACGCATCAAGTCGATTTTAGAGAAAATGCGCTCAGAATGTAGAGTCAAAGAAAAGTCGTGTATGTGGAGAATTGGATAATGGTCGGGTATGGTTGCATTGTTGAGCGCTCGAAACCACCACAAGGTCTCCAATCGTCTTGTTTCCCTACGGACCGAGTGCAAGGGGGAGGACTATGCACTGTTGGATGGCGGATAATACCAAGTTAAAGCATGTGGTTAAATTCCGCTTCAGCAATTTTCAGCTTTTCGAGAGAAAGACGTCTGGGGCGAGCGGTCGCTGGTTGTCCTTGGGTCACAATGGCATGTGTCACGTCGTGTTTTAAAGAATGTGAGTGATACGACAGATTGATGAGCTGCGGGTATTGTTGGGTCAACTGAGCATATTTTGAGGGCCTGGGTACTGCCATACGGATTCCGATGGAATTCGTGTTGGTTAATTTGCCCTTAGCACTCAAGGAGGTCAGGCTATCCAAAAGTATGTGATGTTGAATATCAACCAATAGGCCAACGTGAGGTGGGAAATGAGCACCCAGAATTGCGGTTCGAACGTCAGCCACCAGAAAAATCCACCAGAACTGACGTCGCAGTCCGAGATCAATAGTGAGTGAACGCCAACCGTACGTTTGTATTGGCGTTCTGTTAGCGACGTGTAAAGAGAAAGTAGGCTGAGAACGTTAGCGGTCGCCTGCGCCGCATAAAATTACACCCACTTCGTGCTGTAACTTGATGTACGGTCTACGAGCGCGTAA
The DNA here is from genome assembly GCA_014338405.1 of Paragonimus skrjabini miyazakii. Taxonomy (NCBI): domain Eukaryota; kingdom Metazoa; phylum Platyhelminthes; class Trematoda; order Plagiorchiida; family Troglotrematidae; genus Paragonimus; species Paragonimus skrjabini miyazakii. The sequence goes on along the minus strand of JTDE01002677.1, from coordinate 13,782 downwards.
ACATACAGCACAGTAATGGGTAGTAGAACGGCAAAGAACGGAACGACGTTGAACAATTATTAACAAATGACTGCGAAGTATGCACTACTAATACGTATCTTTCTGGCCAACGCAACCACCCACTGCTGATGACCGAACACAGAGAAAGACTGGCCTCCAGACAGAGCTACTTTATATCACTCAATCCGAAGACAACACGATCACAAACAAGACCACATTTAAACGGTTTGTGACCCATCAGAAAACAAGGACAGAGGTGGGCCATACAGATATCCAGACAGTACAATGATGTCCCGATTAAAGGACAAGCATGTGGGCAAAATGCCGGGAATTAGCACGAAGTCCGAGAACGCTCGTGAAGGGCGAACTGGCACAGGACCGTGCCGACTATGAAGGTCATTCCGAACAGTAGGAGATAGGCCTTCCCCAAGGCGAGTGAGAACGGTATTTTCGGGGAATTGGGTTCTTCCCTGACACCTCCCTTACGAAGATTGGTAGTGGGACGTCTTCTTCGGATCAACCTGAATGAGATTCGGTGGTCGGCGTTGTCGATGGCTCCAACGTTCTGGAGGACGACTTGTCTTGATGGCTGACAGAGATTAGCTTAACGCTTCGGGAATCTCGAACGTGTCTAGGAGTGGGTTAGACGGTGTAGTTCCCTGGTCATCACTGATTTCTTCTTTGACACCATGGCTAGGTCGGAGTGGATTGCGGTGGCGGACCTGAGTGTCACCCGCAAAGGAAATCTTATGAAGCACCTTGTCCCGGCGTCTCGTTATTACACCTTCTGCCCACTAGTTGTGATCGGATCGATAATCGCAGGCGTAAACCAAACGATTGAACTGAAGCTGCGTACGGTACCGGTCTTTTTGGACGGAAGACGGGTTGAACTCCTGGAGATAGATGCAGGGTTGTTTGGTTCTGGGAGCAAAGTCCGAGATTTTCCTGAAACATTTACTCGGACCGTTGGACGACTTCAGTAGTCGCATTGCGTGGTGCAGCATGAGGCCGCGCTTGGTTGCATATTGCTCGAATTGGAAAATCGAGCAGGCCAAGCTATTCTATCTAATCGAGCCCGAGTAAGTTGAGATTCGAGCCATAAACGTAGCAGGGGCTTTAATAGTTGTGCCTCGGAATGAGGTGCAACACTCTAATTGGCCAGCCAATTGCAAAAGGCCCTCACAGGCGCCGGTGGTGGATTGAGTCGTCCGTCGGATTGGGGGTCCATCAACTGTTCTTCAGATTCTCCGAAATGATTGTAATATCCGATGCAGTGTCCAACTGCAATCAGACGGGGAAGCCATTTATCATGACCGAAACGATTTTCCATCGACCACGAAAGTTCACTTGAAAAGTGGTCAGCAGGCTGAGGGATCTGCCAACCGGTTTGGATCTGAACCTCGATTTGAACTTGGGGTTGTGTCGGGACGTGAAGGTGGAGGAACCATTCTCAGTGTGGCGGGATTGACAGAAGTCGTACTTTTGCCCCAGTCGACCACGCCGAGAGCAACGGCGCCGTCCGAGAAGACAGTCACGACTAAATTGCCAAGCACCGCAATGCCTGCACGGGGACGGAGGTGATTTCTTAGCGTGGGAACGCAGAGGATGCGAGCCGAGTCCTCCAGGAAATGAACCAAGGCCGGGATGACGTGAGAGACTCTGTGTTCGCATACCATTGTCCGAACCGTGTGTGCATGAGCCTATACGGCACCAGTGCCACGTCGCACCATTGCGGTGTCGTTTTTGAGATTGATAGACGATGGCACTCCTTGGTGAGCATCTGAAGTTTCGTCGTGTGATCTTGCTGGACCCTGTTCAGCAAGCGAGTACTGATGTCTGCGTCTTTCGGAGAGTGGAGACAGCAAACGAACACCAGACATTTGAATTGATCCTCGGTAAGCGAACTAAGCCTGGTACGTTGGCACACGCGATTGGCCAAACCGGCGTAGCTGACGTAGTCGCCGTCGTCTGACTTGGCCAGTTTCAGACACTGTTACCATGTGTTGAACCGGGAAGACTGATCACCGAAGATGAAACGCAGTCTCGACAGTTCCCTTGAAAGAGTTGTCGCGTTGATTCTTCGGAAGGATAAAGTCAATATACTTCTTGTGTTCAACAGTACCGAGTTTTCGTAGGGGGAGACGAACCTTCAACGATTCTTCGTGTGTGCCGAAATCGATAGTGAACAGGTCCTCGTACCGTCTGAACCAGCATCAAATGTCAAGCTAGCCTGGGCGTCGTAATGAAACTCGGTGATTCCGTCTGTGACAGCGCCAATTGATTGCTTCCCACCAGCCGACGCCGGTGGGACCTAGCTCGATGTAGATAAACGATCAGTGAGCTCCTGGATGAGTTCGAGTTGCTGCGCGGGAAGACGTTTTAAATCAACGGATTCACCAACCATAATTGGAAATCACCAGACCTGTTCGCCAGTTTGTTGAGGCTCGGCCTGGAGACAACAAGGTCACAAACTAGGCAACATTTAAATGGATTGTGACCAATCAGAAAACAAGGACAGATGTGGACCATATAGTGATACAGACAGTGCAATAATGTCCCGGGTTAAGGACGAGCATGCCGGCGGGGTGCCAGAAATTGGCACAGAGACCGGGAATGCACGTGAAGGGTGAAGTGGCACGTACTGACTATGAAGGTCACTTCGAACAGAGTGAGATAGGCCTTCAAAAAGGCGAATGAAAACGGTATTTTTAGGAACTTGGGTTCTACCCGGACACTTCAGCATCGGTGTCAGCTAGAAGGCGGTGGCCTGTGGATTTGTCAGGGATGTGGAAAATGCGACATTTAGAGGAGACACCAGGCACAGCCGTCGCCGTTACTGGCTGATCACTGAGTATCTCTGTGCTGTCGGTAAGGCTGGTGAACTCCTTTACCCTGTGACCGAACGCACGGTGATACCAACAGTGGTCATGGTCGTCGTGTGCTAGTGCTGCCGGATGTCGAAACGGTGTTCTAGATCGGCTGCATGGTCTGTGCGAACAAGAGTGCAGGTTGCAGACCAGTAACTGAATATGTTTGGTCGAGCACTATATCTGATAACGCAGGTCATCATTGGGCTTGTTGGTAGCAGTATTCACCGGCTGGGGATTACGTTGAACATCCGACATTTTGTCGGCTGCTTCTGCAAGTTCATTTATGGGTACAGTACCACTGAATGAGGTCAAAATCTCCCGAGTAGACGATGATAGATGTTTCATCCACACTTGTCGAAAAATGGCATTATCCATCCTCCTGTCTTCAAGAAGCTGCTTCATGTGCCTTAAGAGCTGAGGTGGCTTGCGGTCACTGAACTCCATTTCAGAAAATAGTTGGTATAGCTTTCGCTGTTCAGAAACACCTACCCTGCTAACTAAAGCGTCTTTCAGTTTATCGTACGATTGGTGTTCAGGCATGCTGTCGATAAAATCCGAAACTTCTTCAGCGGTCTCAGTCAGGATAGGCTGAGCTATTTGGGAGAATATCATGGTTTGCGACTTAATGCACCTCGCTTGAAAGAGAGCTTCAACTCGTCGAAACCGGAGACGAGGGTTGTTGACTCTAAATTTAGGTAGTCTCATGTGCACTGCTGTAGTTAGTCGGACATGGTAACGGACGACACTTTTAACGTGCAAAATTAATGGGGCAGTGAACACATTAACGTTTGAGATAACTGAAAAAAACACAAGGAAAAGGAAGTGAACAAAACGTGAATGTACTAAGAGTTCGTTGATTTATGACGATGGTCAAGATGAGGAAAAGTTGACTACGTCGGGCTGACCAATTTGCAGTGATAAAAACGAGTTACTAAATGGACTGGGTAAAGGCGAGTGTACCTCACTAGGCCATCGGTGATAACAAAATGAACGAGTGAGACAAAACAGTTAAAAGGTTCCAGCAAGTTACAGTAATCAAAAGATTTGACTCACATGAAGTGTTCAAGATGACCACCACAATATTTCAAATTACCAATATCCGGACGTGGGGAAATCACAGAGTTGTTGTGGACTGCTGAAGCGCGACCAGGGATGCAACGATTTTCGTAGTACAACGGAGCCAAAAAATTGGATGATAGATCCGTGTAATATCGTCGCACGGCTTCGCGACGGTGATACAAAAATGAAGCATCGTTTGTAGATGAAGATGGGGAAATCTCTACAGGTGTGACTGAAAGGTCGAACCAACATGACCCCAAATAAATCAATCGCAAAAACGCTACTTACGGCATCAAAAGATAAAACCCAAACTATGTACCACCGAGATAACAAAGAGGGTGCAGGGCTAAAGTTGGTTTTGATTTATGGATCTTGGATTGTGCCAGAGATAGAACCAGGCCTATGGATGTCCGACTATTACAATGTAGGTTGCTGGTGACCAGTTCCTTCTTTACACATTTTTGTTATCGTGTAACGGGTTGATGAAGTCACCTGCAACTCACGGGAAGTCTCAAAAGTTGATGGAATGCCCTGCATTGTTATTGGGAGAGTCGGGCCAACTAAGTCTGCGAGAACACACATAAGGAGATTTACTATTCCGGTTATCTTATTACAGAAAGAATGAAGTTGGGGTTATAACTATAGGGTTATCTGACGCATCCTGATGTGCGCGCACCAGCACCAGTCAGCTTTCTTCATCGTGGTGGACTTCTCTCGTACTAGCAGTGTGAAGAACATGTAGTGGACAATTTGGTGTGTGCTGGACCCTCGTCCATTAGCAATTTGGAACGCCTCCACTGAAGAACAATCAAAGTGAAGTGCTAACAAACATCGAACGGTTTGGAAGCAAACCATATATTTCCAACAATGTTTGGAAATATAAGTAGTTAGCTCTAGCCTAGTTTGGGACCAAAGAAAGCAACCAAGAGAATGAAAAGAGGTGCGAGATGGAACAGAGCCCACTCGACGGCATTGAAAGACGCGCCAAACGAAAAGTCAGTGGAAACTTCGAGTGCGTTAAACAGCGCTCGATTAGGTCCAGGTGAAACGACATTGGAAAATGGAATATTATATATGTAACGCGAAACCGAAACTAGTTAGCGCGCACGGATTGAATTTGAAGTGGTAGTTTTTTACATGGCTGCTTTGTTCACATTCCATACCGCTACGTCAACGTCGTGCACGAGAACCCTGAGTCAATGGACAGTCAAACAAGCAAAGAAGACAGTTGCATTTAAGCGTCGTTCTGCCACACCTTTGTAACTTCATCCTTTTTGGTTATTCTAGTACCGCTGCATGCTGAGCAATACATCTTTGGGTACAATCTCTGTGTGCTCTTCGGATTGTATGCTTCAATTTGGCGACCCTGACAGGATTCTAACTTTCGAAATCCACAAAGAAATCCTTGAAGATCAAGGTCCCGCTACTCCTTTCAACGCCGGAAACTCCGGAGACTTCGGCCACCTCATGCGTACACTGACATACATTCTTGAGAGGTTACCGACGAAAACCACAGCAACAGAACCTCAAGTATCGATTCCACATCCCGAAAATATCCTTATGAGGGTCATTATCCCGGTTGAGAAGGTGAAGTTCGGGCCTATCTCCGCAACTTCCCAGAGGAGTCCTGTAACAACCTGAGTCTGAATTTGTTGAACGAAGAGGCTATCGATGCTATCTTCGAGGCCAAAATCCCATACACCCCCGTTTTAGATGGGATGTTCACGGAATTGCGGCCTTTATTGAACTCCCCTTTTCACCGGGCATTCTATCGGAAACATTTCCATGCTCGTAGACAGCTCTAGGGACAACCGTCCGATTGTTTGTCCGTGAATTGCATCGTCTGGCTGAACGAGGTTATGAGAAGGAATCCCGGTGGAACTCCAGAAGCGCATTCTGGAACAGCTAGTGGAGGGAATCCTGCCAATAAGTATAAAAGTGGAGTTCCTGCTTCATTCACCCAACAACCTTGACGTCACTATGCGGTTGATCGGGAACCTCAAGTTTTAAGCAACTATCAGCCGGCCAGTACAATATTGCGTCGCGGCAGTGGCGTCCAGCCATTGAAGCAGCCCCCAGCATGCAGAAGATGCTCATACTGGTGTGGGGGAGCTAGCTATTCACGGTAAGGGGGCCGCGGATGGCGAAACTGAGTGGACAAATCGCGGAGAGCGTGCGATTGCACATTCAGGGTAGATTGTCAAACCTCCAAAACCATCCACCGGGCCTCCGGGAGCCACGCCAGAACAGGTAAGTCCTGTGGTTGCATTTACGTTCATTCCCTTACCGACCGTTCCCAACCACTAGCAGAGCTTACGGTACAATTGACAATATGTGGAATAACACTCGTAGGTTTAGTAGATACTGGGGCGTCACAGTAAGCAGACTGCCGAGCTATAAACGAAAATCATGTTGCCAATGCATTCTTACAGCCGGTGGCGACCAAATGCCGACGGAGCGTAGAATCATTGCACTGGCTGTAATAGCCGGATGCCACACACCACACAGTTTTGCGGTAAGCCCTAACCTTCTATTTTGTGTTACAGTTTGGATGGATTTGCTGGGTCGTCTTAGATGCACACTCGATTTGCGCAACCTTTAGATGGAGAGCCAGTCTGACACGATCCAAGTGACACCTATGTCCAAAATTCCACCAGAAACCGATTTCTCTGTTCATGTCACTACGGGCCCTTCCGAATTGGATCGCTAGATTAGCGAGATAATTCAGCCGCGTGAGGTCTCTGACAACTCGCGAAGTGTCAATGCCTGAAGTCAACAATTAATAGCCGACCACATGCGTTTGTGTGAGAGAGAGCAAGGCTATGTTGCGCAAACATTCTAAAGCATGGAATTATTGCGGCGGACGCGCCACCAATTAAGATACCCCCACGCAGGATACCTGCACACATCTAGGATGAGTTACGTAGGATGGTCGTTGACATGTTACACAAGAACATAATCCGACCGTAGAATTCTCTGTGGACTGCCCCAATAATCCTGGTATAAAATAAAGGCGGTGACCTGCGATTACGCGTCGACTACAGAGATCCCAACCGAGTGACAGGAGGACGCACTTCCATTACCAAGAATGAGCGACCTGTTCGATACTCTTGGCGGAGCCACGTACTTTAGCAGGTTAGATTTGGCATCAGGTTTTGGCAGGCGGGTTCGAAGAAAACGACCAAGCTAGGACGACCTTCGCAGTACTCTCGGGTATGTACGAGCTCGAAGTTATGCCTTCTGGGCTGTCAAATGCACCCGCGACGTTCCAACGCTCAATGCAGAAAGCAATGCATTACTCGATTTCTATAGCATGCCAGGTATATCTGGATTGTGCCACAGTTCACTGAAGGACCGAGCGAGAGCGTGTTGTAACCCCTCCTAAACGGTACACTGGTTCGATCTCGGTATAGTGGTACGCTCGATTCTCGTCCCGGTAATAATTCACACGAAAATCTCGGTCCCGAATAGTACCGCGACTGTCCCGTATTCGCTCCCAGGGCAAACCAAAAGACACGTTCAAAATAGGAAGCTTTGTTCCGCTACAAAACGGGTGCGGGGTAGGACGACAA
>JTDE01002676.1:59368-76023 GCA_014338405.1 Paragonimus skrjabini miyazakii | reverse complement strand
TACTGCCGTGGAAATTGGACCCAGCGGAACACGTCCGCTATACCAACTACATCTTGCCCGCCGAACCGCGAACCCTGACTTTCGCAACCACATTCCAGAAACTGACGAAGATCTTTGGGGATACCTCATTCCTGTTCAACTGACGGTTCCAGTGCCTCCAACTGGTCAAACGAGACGTAGACGACTTTGTCATCTATGCTGATTTCGTCAACCGTGAGTGCGGACGGTTCAAAATTGGTTCGCTCATTGAGGACCAGTTCCGCTGCCTGGTCTTCATTCGCGGTCTGCAATCACCAAGCTATGCTGACCTCCGTACCAGGCTGTTGGCTAAAATCAACCAGGAGCCAAACATCAAGCTGGAGCAGATCGTGGACGAATGCGAGAGGTTGGTCAACCACAAGCACGACTCTGCCATGATCCAGCATCCGGACCGGGTGCCCCGCTCAATTCAGACCGTTTCCAGTTTCCAGCAGAAATCTCTTACGCGACCCATCAAACCCAGTCCCGCTGATACCAAGAAGCCTCTTTCCACTTGTCGATACTGTGGTGCATGGCATTTCCACTGATTCTGCCTTTTTCGACATCATCGCTGCCAGCGGTGCCACACGGTCGGTCACAAAGAAGGTTTCTGTCAGCCACACGCAACCGACAGGGTCAAACCGACAGTGACCTTCAGGTTCAAGCAGCCAGCCGGTTCTCGTGCAGCTGGCATATCTAACAGTCTGCTGGCCACTTTCCGGGTTAATGTCGTCGATCGCCGAAGGTTCGTGTCCGTCCACATCAATGGTCGTTTGGCTCGCTTGCAGTTGGACACTGCCTCCGACATCACGATAATCTCCGGGAAACTCTGACGATCCATGGGCAACCCTCCTGTCCGCCCATCATCCCAGACGGCAACCAGCGCTCGTGGTGGTTCAGTGCAGTTGACTAGAAGACTGCACTGCTCAGTGTCATTCCGCGGCACCACCATTGAAGGGACGTGGTCTCGGTCTCCTCGGGTTTGACTGGCTCGAACCGCTCAGTCTCCTTGGTGTCCCAATCCGGGCTATCTGCAACCATGTGCGGTCTCCTGCTGCACCTCAGAAGATGTCCGACGACATCATTCGCCAGTTCAATCCCGCGTTCCAGGATGGCCTGGGCCTCTGCTCCTGTACCCAGGCCACGCTGCGGCTCCGCCCGGGTAACCAACCGGTCTTTCGTCCCAAACGACCGGCTCCCTACGCAGTCCTGTCGCTCGTAGACCAGGAACTCAAACGACTGGAACAACTCGGTATCTTGGTACCGGTCTCCTACTCCACGTGGGCCGCTCCCATCGTCGTGGTGAAAAAGTCTAACGAGTCCATCCGGATGTGTAGTGACTTCTCAACTGGTCTCAGTGCCGCGTTGGAACAAAACCGCTATCCGCTTCTAGTGACTGAAGACATATTCACAATGCTCAACGGTGGCACCTGCTTTGCCAAATGGACTTGGCAGAGGCATACCTCCAACTCGAGCTTGCACCGTAATCTCGGGAACTACTGACAGTCAACACTCATCGAGGCCTCATGCAGTATACCAGACTTCCGTTTGGTATCAAAACCGCGCCCACCGTTTTTCAACAAGTAATCGACGCCCTAATTACTGGCCTATCGGGTACCGCCGCCTACCTCGATGACATTTATCATAATTGGGCGAACAACCGATGAACTCCGGAACCGAATCGCCGCGGTTCTCCAACGCGTCCAAGAGTACGGATTCCGGTTACGCACGGACAAATACCAAATGTTCTTGCGGTCTATCAAATACCTGGGTTACATTTTTGATGCCCCTGGTCGCCACCCAGATCCGGGGAACATTCGCGCAATCCAACAGATGCCGGCGCCCAAAGATGTCCACTCTCTTCGGTGTTTCCTTGGCCTCATCAGCTATTACATTGCTTTCCTCCCAACGCTACATGATGTTTAGGCCCCGCTCAATTATCTTTTACAGAAGGAAACCACCTGGTGCTGGTCCCCCGATTGCGAGAGTTCCTTCGCCCGAGTGAAGACCATGCTCAGCTCCGACCTGTTGCTGACGCACTACAGTCCAACTGTGCCAGTTGTGGTCGTAGCAGATGCCTCGAACTACGGTGTGGGAGCAGTCATCTCGCATGTTTTCCCGGATGGTTCCGAGAAGGCAACTACTCGTGACCCTCGTACGCTCAACTCTGGGGAGAAAACTTACGGTCAGATCGAAAAAGAGGACCTCGCCATTATTTTCGCGGTTAAGAAGTTCCACAAACTTCTATATGGTCGGCACTTTTCCCTGCTAACCGACCACAAGCCGCTACTGTCCATTTTTGGATCGAAGAAAGGTCTTCCTATCTATTCCGTCAATTGACTGCAGCGATGAGCCACAATTTTGCTTGGTTATGTTTTTGACATCCATCACGGCCGCACTGACGAGTTCGGTCAAGCAGACGGTCTATCGCGCCTCATCAGCAATCAGCACGTACCGGAGGAAGATACCGTCATTGCTACTTTGACAATGGAAGACGACGTTTGCCGCCAGCTCTCAGACGCCATTCGTTGAATCCCGGTGACTGCCGTCGACATCCGGCTCACCACGACATTGGATCCGATACTCACCCAGGTCATACAGTTCGTCCGGACCAAGTGACCCACGGTCCTTCCTGCTAGTGAGATCAGTCAATTCTATCGTTGACAGTAGTGGATTCCTACTTCGTGTGGTCATTCCAGCCGCCCTCCGCATCCCGGTGCTGCGACAGTTCTACTCTGGTCATCCCGGCACCAGCAGGATGAAAGCAGTCGCTCGCGGTTACACCTATTGGCCTGGAATAGACGGCCATATCGAGGACCTAGTTGAACAGTGCTCAAAGTGTCAACAGGCTGCCAAACTACCTACCAGGCAGGATCCCATACCTTGACAAACACCCAACGGTCCATGGTCACGCCTCCACCTGGACTTCGCTGGTCCGATCGATGGAGTGTCCTACCTCGTCTCGGTCGATGCGTATTCCAAGTGGCTTGAGACAGTCGCACTTTCTCCGGCGACATCCCTCAATACGATCGCTGCCCGGCGTCGCATTTTCAATCAGCATGGATTTCCCGACATTCTCGTGTCGAACAACGGGACGCAGTTCACGTCTTCATATTTCGAGGATTTCCGCCGCCGGTCGCTCATCCAGCACACTCGTTCTCCGCCTTATCACCTGCAGTCCAGCGGAACGCTTCATTGACATTTTCAAACGGGAGTTGCTCAGATCTCGTGGGGAGGGGACCGCAGACGGGGTGTTACAGGATTTTCTGTTCGTCTACCGCACAACCCCCAATCCTGCAACTTCCGACGGCCGATCACCAACCGAAGCTCTTATGGGTCGCAAGCTTCGCACAGTCCATCATGCTCTCATTCCGACGAATGGGCCAACACAGGTGCCCGGCTCAAACCTCAATGACGGTTTCGCTATCGGAGAAGCCATTTACGCTCGTGACTATCGACCAGGTTACAACAACTGGACAGACGCAACTGTGAGTGCTCGTCACGGAAAGGTGCCATATGATTTTTCCGCCAGTGGCACCCTATGGGAAGTCACTGTAACCAGTTGCGCTGTTGGCACACGAATTCAACAACAGACGAGCAGCAGTTGCTTCCGCTGGATGTCTTGTTAGACACGTTTGCAATTCTGGATGCAGCCACTTTCACCGTTCCGTTGTCTCATGCCGAACCCACCACCAGCCTCCTTCCCAGACGTTGGACAGACTGCAGTAGACGTCCACATCGTTTTATGCAGCTGCACCCTCGAGCCAAGTGTTATGAATGATTGTCACCTCAAACGGGAGGTGTTGGAGGTTTATTTTCCCCAAAAATGATTTATTTTTTGAGATATCACCGAAAAATAAGTTGTGATTTTGAATTTTACTTTCTCGCGCCACAACGTGCCAAAACTCAATTTCGGCGCACGTTCCCCCGGCGTCTGTGATTGGCACATCCCACTTTTAATGCACCAATCCAGGTGGGATTCTTCAACGCCGTTCAAAAACTATATATACACATACGCTGGTCTGCTATGTTACCTTTGGTTTGAGAGCAAATACAATCTCGGCTAAAGGTCAGGGTCTTCTGTGTTATTCTGGGGTTTCCGGGTATTGCTAAGCTCTGTGTTACGTTCTGTGATTTGTATTGTCGTGCGCTAGACATTTCTGATTATCGTTGACCAGCGAGTCATAACAGTAACATACAGGGCTGACCTGGAAACGGGTTCAGATTACTGACTCATCTGTCACAGATCACGTGGGCTGGCGATACCGAGAAAATAACATTAGTAATCTCGAACTGGTTATTCTATTCACTCTGGGTGGATGACTATTCAACGAGTGCTCGTGCGTAAAGTGCTGCAAATGTAAGATTAGATCACTGTACTTTTATGATCCATGCGGATTGAGTGTAGCAGGTCACCGTGTATTTTTTGGCGAACCGTGTGTTAATATTCCACAATACATTTGTAAGATGATAACGTTTGCAAGAATTGACCCAACCCCACCCTATTATCACTTTGGCAGTGATGTCACTTAAACGACCTTATCCCACGTTAGGCATAACTGACGCTCATCTCCAGCGCAGTGTGTCGCTTACCTTAATTCAGCTCGTGACGTACTCTGATCATCAGTGAGATTTGTTCATATTTACGCAGTCGTTTTATGTGGTACCATTTATTTTCATCTTTTATTATGTCGAGGTGAATTAATGTCCACTACTTTGCCATGGTTTGTGGAAACTTCACAAAGCTTTCACCACGTAATACATGAATTCACCTATTTGATGCACACTGATTGCTTGTCACTCCGGTGACCATCTTGAAATAACATTTGTCGAGCCGATTATTTAAACGACCGCTTAGTTAATCCGTCCTATCTGTTGCTACTCCCATCTTGTGGATTACCGGGCCCCGTGTCTCGCTTGGTGAACTATGGTTCAGCTCCACGCGGAACTGTGCTGATATACGAACAGGCTTGACTCATCATTGCCTGGTGGACGTCAGAAGTAGCTTTCTGAAAACATTTTGATCGAGGGAGTTTCTCAGTAGACTTCAATTGGACAGTACCAGTTACAGTTATCTGTCACGTTCCATTTGAGGTCTTTTTGGCTGGCACCGTACTTAATCGAAAATGTTTTAATGAGGGGTACGTTGTGAAGTTTTGTAATGCAAATTGGTCGAGAGTTTGCTGCCATTGGATTCAGTTGGGTTACACACTCGATTCCCTTAAAGTCGTGTTATCAAAAGGTGGTTAAGTGTTTTTGATCTCGAGTTCACATGACCCATACTAAAATATTTCAAGATCTTGCGGACGGAACCCATGGCCATCACAGTTTTCACTCATCTGTTTTTTCAATCAACCATTTCTTGTTTCCTCTTATACTCTGCGTTAAGTTTCATTTGGGATGAGGATCAGATGTTTAATTTCATATTAAGTATCAGGCTGTCTGCTGCTACGCGATCTGTGCACAGCTTCAATGTGAAGGGTGACAGCCAATGATAGTATCCTTCCCGATGGTCAGTGTTTGAACTTACCAATTTAATTCTGATGATATTTTTTCATGGTTTGCGGGTCATATTATCGTAGATTATGTTATGTGGCTGCTCGCCGGCGCGTATTCCGGAATACTCGGGATGCACGATCAATTGGTCAACTACTCACGGTGCATAGCTTGCGATGGTTAGGTCACGTACTCCGTATGTCATCTGATCGTTTACCTTACCGGGCATTATATGCTGAGGCCACCAACAGTTGGGTAAAACCGCATGGTGGTAAACCAACAACGTGGTCACGAAATATGAAGACCCTGACTGCTCCATTGGTCAAAGTGGGTAGGTATCGCCTGCCTGGCTGGGGTCCTCGTGATCACTCAAACCGCTGGTTGGAGACGTTATCCGAGATGGCGGTATGTCCCACTCAATGGCGTACCTGTATCCATACCGTTTCTAGTTGTTCCTCTTAGTCTTCTTTTACTAATCTTCAACCTTCTTAGTAACGTTTTCTTTTAGGATATTCCACGTCACTGTTGAGGTGAACGACGGCCCGAGCCACAGTACCTTTTGGTCAGGCTCATGGCCGGTATGATGATGAGATTGTATTAGGTTAGTCTTGTCGTGAAGCCTTTCATAGTGTAATCTGTGTGCCTTTGTTCCTTCGTCTCACTCCTCTATGGGACATTTTATTCAGACAAGCGCGCCTTTAAAACGTAAATTATGAACCTGTGCTCACTAAAACCACTCTGGAATTGGTCGGTATATACGACACAAAAGTGTGTTCTTTTGATGTTCAGTCCTCGTTCCCTAAAACACTGTCGATTGAAACAACCACTTTTTGTGTTATAATATTTTGGCCCATCCGTGTTCCGCATATATGCCAACACCAATCCTCACTGATCCGTTACTTTTATGCGCACGGAATGTCAAATTCTTTTCCAGTGGCGATGGCTTTAAGTCAATGGAGTAGCAACGGGAAGCCTGCTGATTCGTTTGCTTGTTTATATCTTAATGGCGAAACTGAAAAAGGGAGCGTCAGATGCAATCACTCCGGTTGTTCTTTACAAGAAATACCTAAATGATGTACAAATAATCGCGTAAGACCAAGGTAGACTTGAAAATATTGTGATCAAGTTTAACTCACTGTATACAAATGTTCATTTTAACCGTTAATGTAGAAACAATAATTGACTAGCCCTTCCCGATGTGTTAATTATCAAAAAATCTGATAAAACAATGAGGCCTGCGGTAGACCAAGTACCTACGTGGACTGAGCAGTATATTGATTTCCTCAGCTTTTCGCCGGCGCAGCACAGACACTCCCATGTTCGAACACTGTTCTACGGAGCTGTTAAGTATGTACGACCGAAACAACGGAGTCAGAATTACGATTACTGAAAGGCGTGCTGCGTTCGACTAACTATCCTGACATTCTCATCGAGTGTCATAAGCAACTGTGCCTTCACGACTTACAGTACACACAACTATGTTCATTGGGCTACCGTACAAGGACGAGAATCTAATGATGAAGTTAAAACGGTGTTTCTAATTGGGTTTACACCGGACCTATACCCAGCTGCGTCTCATTGCACGCACCAGAAGTTTGTCATTGTCACCAGTCAAGAGACCTAATTTTGGTCTTTTGGTCAGTTATTTTATCTATTTGTTCATCGGCGACGACTGAAGAAACGTGCGAAGTGCATCTACCAAAGTGGCTGCGCCAGTCAATGGGACTACCGGACGGTAACCCTGCGTCAATTAACCTAACCTCAGCCTAATTGACCGCTAGGCATTTGTCTCAAACCAGAAGTAGTTCCATCGTTCCGTGTGATCACAACATGAAACCGAGTGAAAATACGATTTTATTGAAACCTTGTTAATTGCTCCTCGCAAGCCCCTGTTGTGTGCCCAAAGTTGCATTACACTTGCTTTGGTTTTCCCAACCAGAGTCGAGATGTCTATGGAAAACCGCGGGTACTTATTTATTTACGGTTAACTATTCCTTTACCTCAATTTTAAGTGTTACATGTTTACATTTGAGGAAAGTGTTTTAAAGAAATTCACCGTGCGAATGGTTGTTCCCTTTATGTTATTGAAATTGATCAAGGAAGAAAATTACTTCACTAGTTTGTTGCGAATGTGGTATACTGTACCCAAGTAGACCACCACGTACAAAAACATGTGTGCATGCTCGTTGTCTTGATTACTGTTGGATTAGATCGCTATTTGAGTTCAAAACACTCATCCGTTAGTTTTCATCCTGAAGATAAATGTTGACTTGATTCTCATTCGGGTCGATCATTTCTGACGCTTGCGTGCTACATTCAGTGGGTTCACGTTACATAAAATAGGTTTGGCTTGTGAATCCAACCATTTAGTATCAAACCATTAAGCACGCAACACAGACAACATGAGTCCACTGTTATGCGAATTCTAGATAGCTTGGCGGTAACAGCATTAATCGAACTTCCAAGACTTGACCAACGATTTTGCCGAATGATACTATCTGAATCTATATAGTCTGGTATCGTTCAGCGCTCATGGTTGGAATTGTGTCGCAATCACTGGTGATCCTGTTGACTCTTCTCTTTTGTGAAACCCGGTTGTTTTCGTTCGTTTATTTCTTTCTGTTTCTTCGCCACACATTCGTACTTATTTATTGTTCTTCAATTACGTGAAAGATTGCCAGGACCAACGGTAGCCAGGGGATTTGCATCCACAGGTACGACTCAAAGCTGAAGTGATGATGTTGGGGTGTGAACCGATCCTAGTGTGTACACTTTCAACCGAACTACTGTTGGCAACAGAGCAGTCGGTCGTATGTTGTTACTGACGGTGCGTTCACTTGTCATATTTCTTTCCTCGCTCTCTTGCATTCAACACTAAATCGTTTTGGGTCTTCTAGTAGTTTATTCTGTAACCACAGGTCAGAAGGTTTCGGTTTTTGCCATTCTACTCCCCCCACGTTTTTTTTTCTAATTCCGTACTTTCGAAGGCTGTCCTTTCAGTCAACACATGACCACCACACATGCTTGTTGTGATTCTAATGGCTGCTTAACTGTTTCCTCACACGATCTACCGAGTGGACTGACAATACTTGGTTCAGCACGTCAAATCAATTAGAGTAAAACTTCTGCACTCACCAGTTGAAACATTGAGTTCCCTTTATCCATTTAGTCAAAACAGAAAGAAGACATACGTTGCCTCAGTTTATCGCGGAACACATTCCTTAGTGGTTATCAACTGCAATGTCAATAACGACATGCTGACTGTAACAAGCCCGAGGGACCCGTCTTCGTCGATCGCAAAACACACTAGCAACCGGTCACCTGGTTGATCCTGTCAAATCGTTCAAGATATTATGTAATCGTAACCTGAAACTGCTAACGAATGGTGAAGCAATACTAATCAGACAACATCGACCGGTTTTGTGTGCCAAGAGGGCTCTGATGAAAGCAGTCTCTTTGCTGTTGAATTGATTGCACCATTAACGCGCGAAAGGACAGAACTGTGTGGTTGGTTTGTTCAATTGTTGTTATGTGCAGTTTGTGTAAAATGTGCTGACTGGTGAGAGTAAATCGAACTGTTAACATCTCACGATATGTCTTCTCTTCGTTTCGACTATGATTATGATCCTTCTGCTCGACGTGATCAATAGGTGGAAACCAATGGACAGATTGCTATATTACTTAAGTACTTCCAGGTCTTGTTCCTTCTGGTCTATGTTAGGTGCGGGATCCAACGTAAGCAACTTATCGTGACTTGTGTGCACCGGCATCTTTTGTGATCCGCTGATCTGACCACGAATACCGTCAACCATGATTAGTCGAACGTACGTTTCATTCATTACATCTAGTTTCACTCAATACCATAAGTGACAGACGAATACTTTTGATCGTATACGTCGCGTAGGGCAAGTTATCACAAAGTGCAGAAGAAATTTGGCGCCCAAAAACAAGTGAGTGTAGTTGGCTGTGTGCAAACGATCAGTCGAACGGCTGCCAGAGCGCAATTAACAGTGCTGCTACTGGGCCAGTGTGATGTCGAGGGTGCTAGGCCAGTCATCCATCTAATGTAATGTCGTAAAAGTATTATCATCCCTGACTGTCGGTTTTGCCTAACCTGTTAAGAACATTTAAAGCAACTGCACCTGTAGCCCTTCGTTGGCGTTTTCTTCGTGTTTGAACTTCACGCGTAGAATTTTGAGAGGGCGACTTGGACGTGTGAGGTGAGTTTTCGTTATACCGGTCTATTTCCAATGATACCATCATGGAGTAAACACTTCTGATTTACGAAAGTAGCCAGTCCGAAATAGTAAGGTTGTAAGTACGTGAATTTTGACTAGCTCCATTGATCTTTTAATATTCCTGTTAGCTTTGTCGTCTTCTCCATTAGTTCGTTAGGCAGTCGCTGAGTGAGTTTTTGTAAAATTCGGTCGTGAATGAGTTTCCGAAACGCTCTTCCTACAATCTTGTACAACTGTGTTTGCTTTATAGGTGGTCAGTATGTCGCTGGCAATGTTGCTTCATCAGCTGCTATGTTCAAGCACTCTGGGCTTACGTCTGGCGAGAGCGAGTGACGCTGTGTCAAAACGTCGATACGCTCTCGCGATTTTAGTTGGATACTTGTTAATTCTGCCAGTCGGTACCGTGGTTGGATCAACTGTTCATGCAATCCACAACACTCACTTCAATATATCAGCAGACTCTACTGCTTGTTCGAACAATACCGTCGAGTGCCATTTAGCTGTGCCACCTTCAATCTTTGGTCAACTCGCAATGTCCGTGTTGCAGAATCTAGCAGCGTCCGCGTTTCTTTACGTAGTATTTGTGGAAATGCTACCGGCTGAGGTTTCGTCCGGTATGCCTTGCAGTTCGGACTCTGATTGCTCCAGTACCCTAGAGACTCCCAGTAAACAGGGTGCTCTGTGTTGCTTGTTTGCCTTTCTCGGGTTTCTGTTGATATCCGCGATACGGTTTGCGGGCCACGGCTAATTAGTCGGGCTAACTTTATTGTCATGGTGCAATTTTAGACCTATGACATGTTCTCACATAGTATAAACCGGTGTCATACATTTCCCAATGGATATCATAACCAATTTGCTGACACCTAGCACCATTACTTCCTCGTTTAAGAAGATTACTGTGATATTTTGTTTCGTTTTCTGTCTTTCTTCCTATAACTACTCATCTACAAGTTGTTTTACGCTTTCTACCAGCCTTTGTTCATCAAATTTGTCTTGTTTCGCTTTTTAAACTAGTATTTGAACAATCGAAATCGAATCTGTGTTAATTACACTAATATAACGTTCCGAATGTTTTTCTCACTATGTCTAAATCAAATGTGGCCCAATTTTTCTAGAGAAGGTAAGTTACTTTTAGTACACTTTATTGAGTTACGAGCATCATTCATTTCGAACCTTTGTATTGAATTGATAATAGTTGTCCCGCTTGATGTAACTTGCTGTCTTTAATTGTCATATCGCGTGTTTACGCTCCATTTGACTGTATTTTCGAACCCGTTATTATTGCTGCCACATCAACCTATGTGGCTTTTTATGCTGATGTATTCGCTATTTCTCAAGGCGTCAATTATATTTCCCAGGAGGTTTCAACTCATTCATGTGGAAAGCGGGTATTGCATGTATTTCTTCCTAGTTTACAGCATAGTTACCGAATTCACTATCCACATGTTAGTCACTGTTACTTTGGTTTAGCTGAGCGTACTGACTGCATTGAATTTGTCACCTCTCTGCTGTCGGCAGTCTCTGATACATTTGCGCCGCTCTCCCTACACGACCCTCATGCAGACCACTGCCCTACGTCAGCCACCTTTGTGGAAACGTTACCCATTTTATAAATAAAAAACGATATAGAAAGACCACTCGTCTCAATTCTATTGTGACCGCGTTTTACATACTCATCTCTTCCACAACGACCACCAACATAACATATTCCCCCTGATTTTTTTTTACTGTAATTCGTGGTAAACTCTCGAAACGATACGCTGGTTCGTCCTCAATATGGTAGTGCGCTCGAAAAAATCGGATTATCGTCCCGGTAATAATTAACACGGTAAATCTCGGTCCCGAGAGTACCGCAATTGTCCCGTGATTTGCTCCCAAGACATGCCTAAAGACGCGTGCAAAAAATTGCTTTGTTCTGCTTCAAAACGTGTTCGACAAGGTACTTATATGACGCGCAGTGATCAAAAAACATTCCCGAATCATTAATAGGAACAGTTACCGAGACAAAAGGAGTTAGGGTCACTAATGAGCATAGCAGCATAAAAAGTCTCGATCGCTCTGAACAGTTCCGCTAATTAGGACTGAGTCAATTGTTTGTTTGTTTTTCTCGAGGACGGAGGCGGTTTTGGATGTTAGCGGAATGGACGCCCTAAAACTTCCTCCCTGAAGATTGTTGAGTTCAACCGTAGGTCTGCTTCCGAGGATCGACTGGGATGGGTTTCACAGGTTTGCAGCATCTGTTCGCCCGTCGTCTCCACTTCATGAGATACTTGCGCTCATTGTCCTGGGACTGTAACGTCAGTTCTGTCGGATGTTCGGTTTCGTTAGGTCGTCCTTTCTTCAAGTCCAAAGTGTCCAGCAGTACATCGAGTTGCGCGGTTGGTCCTTCCTGGTCGTACAGTACATCTCCGCGATTCCGGCGAATCTGGTTTGCGTGCTGCACACTTGTGGTTTCGCCGACTTTCACTTCATAGAAGACTGATCCTCTCCGTTGGTGTTCATCACCATAGGAATTAGTGGTTAGTAACGGCCAATGTTATCTGGTTTTTTTTATCTGTCACTTCCTAGCAAAATGTCTTCTGACTGAACAGCTCCTTCCGATTACGTGTATGATGTAGTTGCGGACAAAATTTTCGACGAAACTTGTAACTTCATATACATTGGAAACCGACTCATTCGACTGCTAGCTAACTGGTCCATTCGGATTATTCAGTATCAGTGATAGTGGTTCTCGCCTATGCTTAACTTAACTGCTATATAACCCTGAAGAAAAATTAGCAAGACCTAGACAAGGGAAGTGTGAGGGTCTTACTTCTGAAAACGACTGTCTTTACACAAACATTCAACACCAATGTGCGAGGAGAATCAACCCACACACCATTACTTAGTTGGATCAAAAGCTGTCAGGTTTGACGATATGCTTGTTTCCATTTTTCACATAAATTCAAAATACTCAGTCCTGAAGCACAGTAAGTTATTGATATGATTCCATAATTTCATAACAGCCTGTGGTCAATCGGTAATTCGGCTTATGAGTAACTTCTGATGCAAGTCTTTAGGGTGAACCTCAGACTCTCTGGCAATTGAAAATTTTCCTTAGGATTACTTTGTGGAAAGACATTTTCCACGCTAACTATGCTGGGAAGATGTAATGAGACTGCTACCGACATTTCGTTCGAGCAAGTTCAACTTCAGTTTTGACGTATACTGAATTTGAATTATCATCATTGGGTTACACATTTGGCCGTCTCATAAGTGTAGACCAAATGTAAACATCTATTTTTCTCGCGTGGTTCTTGGTCGCTTCATGAACTGGAAGTCTGAAATTTCCGGTCTTTGTCTTTACTTAGCTGGCGGAATAATCTGCTGCTTATTTACTTTCTTGGCTTCGTTTGCCACGGATGCTATGGTAACCATAGTTGATTAGAGCCTTTATTCCAAGTTTTTCACAAGTTGGCGATGAATGCCACTGAGTTGAAAACAAATTCGGAAATTTTAAAAGAGCGATTGATGCACTTGGGCAGTCTATCATTGTTGGAGCTTTATGTGTTGCGTTTGCAGTCGTATATTTTGCTTAGGAGGTAACATTGGTGCTGTTCATGCAACGATTCCTCATCCATATTGATCTTAATCGGTTTTCAAAGCAGTATTTATCTGTTCGCTTCTTCTTGTTGGATGAATCGTATGTATAGCACCAGCAATGCTTCTGTTCTTCACCATCGTTTTATCCTATTCGAAATTCATGGCTGCATAGGTGTGCACAATGCCCATTCACTTCCTCAACACGGCGCGATATCCTGTTATTGGATGGATGGATTTCCAAATGCCCGTGGTACTTATTTCAAACACAGTAACAAACTTTATACACATTTGGCAGAAATAATCCTACACATGCTGTTCGTGGTTTACCCCGTTGTGCAACTGACTTATCAGCGCAGAAAGAAGACATGTTACAGTATGTTAACATTTCGTTTACTCTCAAACAAAAGTAAAACGTGGCGTGGCTGTATACGTGTCCATACCCTGTCTATCTTTATTTGTGTCAGATGTACAACTCGCATGTTTTACGTTTACGACTGATGAGAGTAAACGAAATGTTAACATATCGCAACATCTGTCTTCTTTCTGTGCCGATGAAGTTACTAAAGGGAACCCAGTGTTTCAATTTGACTTATGTACTTCCTAAGATGCGACTAGTTCATGGTTGACATCGGTTTTCTTTTTTATCCTGAAAAGTGAGTTCATGTGCACATTTCAAGTGCTTCCCTTAATTTAGGGAGTGGCACAATGTCTTAAACAGACTTGTCAGCATGTCGCTGTTATCAGCAAAATGATCTACAGCGTGCCCTAGTTACAGCTGCTCGTCCTTCTTATCATCCCCGTAGGGATAGCATCAATAACCAAAAGCGATATCTTGCTCGTTGGTAAGCGGCGATCTGCGTGTATGAGATACTTCAGTGTGCTTGTTCTCAATTCGCGTTTTATTGGTCAGTCTACATCACACCCCGTAATGTCAGGTTTTACATAAGCTCCTACCTATGGCCTGGCGTGAACGACGAGCTGCCATGATTCTGCTTCACTTAACCCGAACTGAACGTAATATAACTGTGTACCGCTTGGCTGCCGATTGTGTGGGCTGTGGCTGCACGAATGCCACATGCGTATCTCAGATTTTGTGACTGGTATTGTAGTCGATTTCGACTAAATTTCAGCAATTGTGATTTGTTTACGATCAACTAACTAAACATGCTTGAGGACACAAGAGAAAAAAGAAAGTGTTCACCTGAGTAGAGTTGAGTGATTAGCAAATTACATAGCTGTGTACCAACAAAGTGCAGATATTGAACCTTACAGATGGAAGATGAAATAGTACAATGGAGTGCAAACGTTCGGAGCAAAACGGTGCTTATACTTCCACGTCAGTGGGTACAGCGTCTTGGCATGTCGGCCTGAATGCTGACTGCGGAATAGACTCTAAGGAGGAAGTTTCGGCAAATGAGAGCGTCTTACTTTTAAAGGTACTTCCATTAGAGACCACCCTGAGATCATTTCCTCTGAAAGAGACGTCGACCTGCTATAAACGGTTGCCATTCCCCAGTATAGTTCGACAATGTAATCAAGAGGGACAGCCGCCAAGCCACATACACTGGATGTCTACGAACGAAGCAAACTAACCGTTTAGTACTTCTCAGTACATTCTGTGTTCCTCTATCAAAAGTAATCGCGTACGGTTCAAACGTGGACAAGAACAGCCGTCTCCCTCTCAGCATTCATCAAACTAGTATAACCACTTTTTATTCCCTAGGTGTGCTCTCTGTATTTGTATATTGAAGTTTGGGTCAAACGCTGACTTAAGGGTATGTATTGTTACACATATTGCTTACAGTTTCGTATCTCAATCTTGTTCCAACCTATAAGGAAGCTGAACTGTTCGTTGTTTTCGTGCGCATATTTTTGAACACTTCGTTTGGAGGCCGTTCTCTAAATGTTGTATTTTTAATTTGAACGTGTGATAGTTCAGAGCTCCCATCTGGCAGGCAAGAGAGTGTAAAGGCTATTCTAGGTCAAGTAATTCGACTATACTTGTAATAAAACAGTACACTCTACAAACTCTTAGTCGAACTGCTCTGTTCGTTTATTAACTGAACTGGGTCCTTTTCTGTGTGCCGTCATAATTGTTTGTGGATGCGCAACTTTCTGCCATCATAGTTGAACAGTCTCTTGAAATAGCTACAGTTCAGCAGTAAATACGAATCGATCTTTTGTCACCAGTGTATTGCATTAGGCCACTAGGTACACAGAACCGGGTTACATATGTATCAATATTGTGAATATACCCGGTTAAGTCATGAGAAGAAACGCGTAGCAAACAAGCTCGTTTTCGGTGTTTCATCATCAGGCTAAATACAACACATTTATATGGGTTCGATGGGGGTGGTAAATAACATATTACTGAAGCGAAAGATGTCAGTCAACAGTTTCTGTTTGGTTTGAGTCATGGGACTTAGTTACATAACATTGACCACGTGAGTTGTACGAAATCTGCGAGAGATCGGTCATATCTATGCGATCAGTCTATTCTGGGTTTGCGTGCACGGCCATGGAAGGTTTGGCGTTTTGACTGGCCGTTTTTGAGCGCACTGTGGTGGCGAGTATAGGCGAATTGTGATGGCCTCTGCAATTGATAGTATACGACCTTTGACCTGTTTCGATTGTATCCCACATATCCGGTAGATTGGCTTGAACGATTCGGTCTGATTGATCAGATGGTTCGACTCGACCAAGTGCGTAGCGACCGCAGACGAACAGGGCCTTATCGATCCCCGCGTCAGCCACACCGGTTGGTGCTCCCGAATGCGTTCGGATAATCGCCGTGTTGTGCGGCCTATGTAGCTTGTTCCACGGGAACAAACGAAACGGTAAACACACAAAGAGGCGGCATGAACAGGCAATATATCTTTCAGCTGAAGGCGAAATACTGGTGTGGAGGTAAACTGAACGCGTAGTTAAGCTGCGAAATACGTTTTATTGATTGCTGCATTAAGCCTCTTGGTTACGGTTTCAGCGACACCGTCATCCTTGAAGGGCAAGGAGATGTGAACAGACTTTTTGTCTGCAGTTTGTGGTTTATCTATCTTAGTGCTTGTTAGCATATTTTTATGAATAAATTGCTCCGGATAGCCATTTTCAACGAGTGTATTAAGTATAAACTGTCTTTCTTCTTCGATGCTGTCGCTCGAACATATTTTCGTGGCCCTATCTACCAGACATCGGATTAGGTTTCTCTTTTGTTTTAGTGGTACAAAACTATTGAAGTTTGTATACTGGTCCGTTCAAGTTGCATTACGATACACCTTCCGTTGTATCATTCCATCCTCGCGACAAGACATGTGCACGTCTAGG
>JTDE01002676.1:39353-57874 GCA_014338405.1 Paragonimus skrjabini miyazakii | reverse complement strand
GGGATGCTTTACTAATTATATGCTCATTCTGCGGGATACGACCATTTCATTTGTCTTTGAATTTCGATTACACAACAGTATATTTTATAAGTTCAAAGGATTACCTTGGTGGCCTCTTATCGTGGGAAGTTTAGCAATCGGTTGTTGAGTTTCAACCAGCCGATCCGCTAAGTTAATGTTGGTTCGTCATTAACTTTTTCAGCCATTTCGTGGTGGGTTCTTGCAAGTCATTTGGGACGGTGATCTATTGTTAGGTTACTCGGTTGATCTGAGGTCATGTTTCTTTTGTTTAACGCTTGTTTGCTTCCAGAAGTCTTACCTGATATATGCTGGGTAACAATCCATTGGAGTAAATCTTTATACGCTTGATTCCTAAAATGGGTCTGTACGAGTAAACAAGTTTTTGTGCTTAGTGTACAAACTACTTGCTATGCTTTTGAAAGCGGCCTATCTGCGACAGTTTTCGTTAGAATATTTTTTGTGGCTTATTCGCTATTCAGTGACGAAGTCGCTTTTTATTTTGAAATCTTCAGCTTTGTAAAGTGAAAAACGCACAGATTTTGGCAGTGTGAAAATCACCCGAAGTGGTTGCCAACATGTTCTTCTTCCAAACTCTGAACCAAAATAATTCAACTTGCAGTTCTACCTTGCCAACAACGAACATCCCCGTGCTATTTAATGTGATTGGATTACACTTCATCAGCCAGCGGCACACTATCCACCAACCTACCATAACTGCTGAGTGTTCGAACTTCAAACGGTCTATCATTACTCACTGGTTCGAAATTAGTATGAATTTCATCATGGAGTCTACGTTCATCAGTATATTTTCTAATCATGTTCACCAACACCATTGGAAACAATACTTTAATGGCTTACTGTAGTGATAGTTGTCATAATAAAACTATGAAATTAAATGACATTAGAGGCGGAAAACAAGACTAACATATATAAATTTGAACAACACTGTTAGAACACGAACATTGGTAGGTGCAGGCATTTCGTGTTGACCCATCAGTACCAAATTTACAATAATATGAAACGGTTTTTTATACCGAACAGTGGGTAGGATGGGTAGCCGATTGTTGGGTTAGGATAGGTCCCTTAGTCCAGGGCTGGGTCAGGCTCACGAGCAATTCTTTCTGAACATACATGCACATAAAGGGACAATAAAATCACCCCCTTGAAATTCACACCTCACACACGGAAAAGGAAAATAACCTATCGATCGCTGAGGTTCTCCGTAGGATGTTGTCAAACTGACTGATCCATCACACTACGCTAGCGGATCACGGTCACCTTGAAGTTGGTGTTTACTTGTAATGAATTGCGGAAATGTTATCGCTTGTCCTCCACAAGTACCTTTCCATCATGACGCAACCTGAAGCTTAGTTTGTATGTCTGGCTAATTCGATTACGCATAACACCGCATCACGTACAATGTTTGCTTTTTCATTCCCCTTCATCTGAAAATATACGGAAGTTCGGGATAAAATCTTGATGCAACTTCACACTAGAAGCTCGAAACTCTGTAACCCGTAAAGGACAAACATAGTCTCAAAACGTCATCTTAAGATTTTCACCGTCAAAACAGTTCTACAATCGTTACCGGAACGTTCTTAATGTTTTATATCGTACGATGTAAAACTTGTCATCGAAAACTGTTTTCTTATGTTTGATGGTGTAAAAAAATGTTCTCAGTAAGATGCCACATCAATTTAACACATTTTGCCGAAGAGGATAAAGCATTTAATAGGGCATACAGCTAGATAGTTCGTAAGAGAAGCTATACAATGTTCAAAACTGGATCAAAATCAGCCAGAATGCTACGAAATACTTGTGATCACCGGCACTGTTGGGCAGAAAAATATGCTCAGGCTTAGGCCATATTTAACTCATGTTGATCACATGTGCCAAGCACAGTTTCTGTACTCAGTGCATCCATTCTATCGTACCCATCGAACTTTCTGCTGCCCCCACCGCCACCAATCAACGAGATGTCATACCAGTTCTAGAAGTAGTTCCATCGAGTGATTATGCGGCCGACCTACAGATATGAAGTGGACAATTGTTTTAGAGATGTCATCTGCGTGCATACATTCCCACAATTTTTATAGAAGGCTTTTTTCCTATTTTGTAGGTTTTCTTTTATTCGTAGATTTTCGTCAGCCTTAATGTATACTCTCCTTACTGTCAGCCTTGTATTTTCTGTTCGCTGAAGGTTCGCACTGTCAACTCAATGATAAGTGATCTATCACACAACGGTAGACCACCTGAATTGACTGGTCCATCGTCCCCTACTGGGAACTTGAGTCAAACCAACGTGTATCTTCGTACTCCGGGATGATGAGCTACGCCGTCGTAGTTCACATGCATGCCTCACACATTCGACTCATGTGACCATGTTTGGAATTGAACAAGCTTTGCTCAGTAGGGTAAGTAATCTCGCCCTCTAAATCAATTCTAACACGGTTGTAATCGGCATATGTGCCTTCATACCAGCTATCTCATGATGTGTTCTGTTCTAACTTTAAGCGCGTTCGACGAGCAAACTTTGTTTTTATTGAACATAGATTAATTTGCCTCGCATTTTTGAACCACAGATTATAATTCCATCATATGTGTTTTGCGGTATTTGAATTTCTTCATACCTCATTTTGATCAGTATGCGTAGTCATCGCATCAGATTGCATTGTAAATATGTTTAGCTCAATAGAAATAGCAGCACGCTTGAATAAATCCTCTCGGAAGAACGTGTTACTTCTTCTTTCAGTGCCGTCCCATATTCCACTGTTTGACTGTATTTGCCCTCCACTGCTTTGTTTCATCAAGAAAGTTTGGAACATTTCCTCTAGTTCCCAAATCTGGTCGACATTTCGTGAACATTCTAAAGTCCCGATGAGTCCAACCCTTGATTTTGTTCGTCATTTTATTTCGTGACTTGCGGTAGTTTATTTTCCACTACGATTACATTGTCAGAAGGAAAACCTCAAGAGTATTCCGGTGAAATTTACCTCACCTCTATCAGAATATATTTGTGGTGAATGTACCAAACTGCTACAACCTTGGCGAGGTGGTCGGACTTGTGTACTGTTTTGATCCGGCGAGCTATGCTGACCAGGTCTACGGTCCTTCCAGATGCAACCTTGTCAGACAGGCCAAAGAGGAACAGTCACACGAAAAGCAGTTACACTCACAGAATTGTGCGTCACACTACTGACCGCGTAGGAGTGCTTAGGTAGTGAGGCACGATCCTATGGGCATACAGCAGAACTATTTTTATAGTTGCGGCACTGCTGTCTTCCATATTAGGAAGAAGAGGGTTAGAATAGGTATCCTCAAATAAAGAGCACTCCGATCGCCCAACGGGTGACCGTGACCGCCGGCGTATTATCCAATACGGTCGAAAAACATCCGTTATCTCGCAAAAGCCCGATTTCGTTTCCAGTACATCCACTGCGCGTAGCAGTGCTCAGAATGAGACACCATTGTCTTATTCACTGCGCCCTTGAGGTAGGCTAGCCCCTCACTGCCAAGTGAGTCAGACTCTTGAGTCATTGGCTCTGGGTGGGGTCCCTAAAGAAAACCTTGTATCCCGGTTGTCTCGCAGGTCAAACGTTTGAGTCAGAGACTTGGGGTGGTGTTCCTCAAGTCAACACTCTTCCACGTCATAAACGACTGGGAAGTATCAGAAGTTATCGTTCTCTCGGTAGTGACATTACTAACCGATCTCGACCTTCTCCTACTGTTTTACCCCTATTTCTTCTATTTTCCATATGCCTTCGGGCGATAATTGTTTTCTCAAGCCAAGGTAACTGGTAAGCATTGGCGCCTTCAATCTCCGCACTTTCTGACAAGTCGGTTAGCAAGCTGCTCTGGCTAGTACTCTCTCAAGTCTGGAGCTTGATGTGTGATGTGTTTCGGAGACTCGCGTTTCCGACTCTAGCACGGTTATCCATTTGAGCTCACCTCTCGATAACTGTCGATCCAAGCGCTTCTCTCTCGGAGTTTCTGGTGATGCCGAGGTTGAATCTGGTGGTCAAGCTGGGGTGGGAATCGCACTGAGTTCCAAAGGAGAACAATGTTTCCTCGATCGGATTCCAGTGAACACCCGCTTGTGCGTTGTAAGACTCAATACGTCGGTTAATGTCTGTCGACGCAAATCAGAAAGACGTTGTTTATTCATTATATCGGCGTACGCTCCGACGGACAGCTGTTCGGATACTATCAAGGATGAGTTCTATGACGCCGTCGTTGACCTTCTGAGGCAAACTAAACACTCAGACATCATCATACTAGCGGGTGATTTTAATGCTCAGCTTAGTCGTCTTTCTGCGGGTGAGAAACGGCTAGGAGGTATGTTTGGTGTCCTGCCACAACGCATTGATAATGGCGAAAGACTGCTGCAGCTGCGCGCATCCCGCAGTTTGTATATTTTGAGCATCGCATTCAAACACTGGAAGAAGCACAGATTTACGTGGAGACCTCCGTGTGCTTCTCAGTCGTAGACACAGTTGGTTCATATAGCAGTTGGTTACAGGTGGCGCCACTCTGTTGAGGACTGTCGTGCCTTTTGGAGCAACCACCTGGACTCGGACCATGCTGTTGTGCGTGCCCGTTTTGTTTTATCATTTGTCCAGAGGACACACGCCCGTAAATGTAAAGTGCTTAACTGGAATTCGAGCGATGAGGATGTAAAGAACGCTTACCAAAAGGCGTTGGCAAAGAAGTTACCCAGTTCGAGTCAGATGAAGGATCCTACTGAACACTGGGAACAAATCGGCGAAGCTATGATGGTATGCTGCGAACAGGCATGCTCCGATGGGGCTGTTCACTTGCGACAGAACTGGATTTCTGTCACGTCGATAAACCTTATGAACAAGCGTCGCTCGATCCCACCTGGTTCTGAATATGATGACAACCGTCGAGAACTTAAACGCAAGCTGACTAAAAGCTCGCGCAAAGATCGTGAGCAATACTTGGTCGAACAATCAAAAGAGATGGAAAAAGCCATTTTATCTGGGAATAGCAGAAAGCTTTTTTTCCCTGATCCGTGGTTGTACTGGCCGTCGAGTCGGTGTAAGTGAGACCATATGTGAGAAAGATGGTTCACTTATTACCAGTCAATCGCGCCGACTTGACAGGTGGGCTGAACATTTGGAAGAACAGTTCAGCTGGCCTCAACCAGATCATGTGGACAACGGGACCCGATTGGTCAGTTATTGCATTCCAGACGGTCCTCCGTCGGAAGCAGAAGTGGTCCTGGAGCTTAAGTTATTGAAGCGTAATAAAGCTCCTGGACCAAATCCCTTCTCTCCTTCTCTTTTCAAGGATGGTGGCGAGCGGTTGATATCAGAACTGACAAAAATCCTCCAGACGATTTGCGAGACTGAAGAGGTGTCTCGTGATTTGTGCTTATCAACAGTCATTCCCATTTTCAAAAAGAGGGCCCGAACTCCATGTGACAACCACAGAGGTATCAGTTTGGTGTCTGTTGCGTCCAAGTTAATCACTGGCCTCATTTTATGTCGGCTCTCTAAGCCCAGAGGAAATCAGATACGCGAAGAACAGGCAGGATTCCGGTCCGGTCGGGGGGAGGGGGGGTGTTTATCACATTTTTCCCTTGTAATGGATCTCGGAACATCGGCACTTTTATGGGCAGCCGACGGTCTTGATCTTTTTAGACCCAACGGCTGCCGTCGTTTCTGTTGCTCGTAGGGTTCTCTGGAGCTGTCTTCGCCGAAAGGGAGTATAAGAGCAATACGTGAATCGGTTGTGATCACTGTATGCCCACTCTGCAAGCAGAGTGAGGGTTTATGGACAACTGTCTCGGGTGATCAACACTTCTAGTGGTGTTCGTCAGGGATGTCCGCTTTCTCTTTTCCTGTTAAATTTTGTCATGGACGACATTCCGGAGGGTGGGTTTGAGATATCTAATGAACTTGGTGTTGAGCTTCTTCCTGGCGCTAGATTGACCGATCTGGAGTGCGAGGACGACATTGTTTTATCTAGCCCCTCTGCAGAAAATATGCAGACCATGCCGAACCAGGTGAGTGACCGGGCTGGTTTGTATGGAATGCACTTCGCACCTTCAAAGTGTAAAGTGATGCTTCAAGACTGTGGCACTTCAACCCCTACTTTCTTCGTTACAGGTAATCCGCTTGAGACTGTGGACAGTTTCACATACTTGGGTAGCTCTATCTCGTCAGCCTGTAATATTGCTGATGAGATATCAGCGAGGATAGCAAAGGCACGCGTCGCCTTTCCAAACTGCGTCATCTCTGGTATCGAAAAGACGTTCAGTTGTCGCTGAAAGGAAGGGTATATAATGCCTGTGTGTGTTCCCTTTTGCTTTATGGTTCGGAAACGTGGCCTGTTCACAAAGAAGATATCAACAGGCTTGCTGCGTTTGACCATCGTTTCCACCGCCAGTTAACTCATATTAAGTGGATTGATCGTGTGAAGAACAAGGCCGTTCGCCGGCGCCTATTCCCGAACGCTGGAGATACGTGATCGGTTGGTCAACTACTCACGGTGCATAGCTTGCGATGGTTAGGTCACGTACTCCGTATGTCATCTGATCGTTTACCGCACCGGACATCATATACTGAGGCCACCAACAGTTGGGTAAAACCGCATGGTGGTAAACCAACAACGTGGTCACGAAATATGAAGACCCTGACTGCTTCATTGAGCAAAGTGGGTAGGTGTCGTCTACCTGGCTGAGGTCCTCGTGATCACTCACACCGCTGGTTCAAGACGCTAATCGATATTGCAGTGTGTCGCAGTCAATGGCGTACCCGTATCCATACCTTTTCTGGTTCCCCAGCTTGGTCTTCTTTTAATAATTTTCAAACTTCTTGATATCGTTTTCTTCCATAATATTCCACGTCACTGTTGAGGTGAGCGGCGGCCGGAGCAACAGTAACTTTTGGTCAGACTCATGGCTTCTATGATGATGTTGATCGGAAGCGGTGATATCCCACTAGTCAGAACACCATGGTTAATCCTAGGGCCTCGGAAAAGAGGCTTGGCCTTAACACTGTGGTGGTCGACATAATTCACTGGCTTTCATTATCCCGTTGTGTTTTTGTTTGAAGTTCTGGCTCATAATGCAGAGCTTCAATTAAACGAATGTACTTAACTCGATGAAACAGTCTTACCAAACGCCGTCAAGTGTTGCATTGGCTGAAAGTTTGCAAAATGTAAGTAGTGCCCGGTCCATGTTAGCTTCTGCTAGACAGAATGTCTAAGTATACTACCTGATAGACCTGACCAGGTTTGGAGACTTTCGATAAAATATCATTACTGCACATTTTGTAAAAGGTGGTGTTTAAAAGTCCGTAAATTACCGTGCCTTCACACTCATGAAAGTGTCAGTCAGAATTGTCTCCAGCAGTGATCTCATTGCAAAGTCGTCGATAAGCTGTGCTCTGAAAATAGAGTCTTATTCTGTGAGTGTATAATATGATCAAATGCTTTAAGTCACCTACCATCCTCTGCAGAGGAATGTTTGTAACAAATAGGAGAACATGTATTTATTGTTCAGATTCTAGGTCGTCAATAAATTGGGAGGTATCATTTTTATAAATTCTGCTGGTTCCTACAAATCCCATGCCAACTGCTTGCCAAATGTGGTTGCGCTTCTTTGTTATCGTCTCCGCACAAAGTTGAGGACTCACCGAAGCCTAGATACTATGTAATCCTGTTGGCTGTGAATCACACAGGTATCGTTTAAGAGTGTGACCGCGTGTGGAATAAGTCAGTACATGCTCTCATGATGGTCTGACCATGCTAATCTGATTGAACGCAGAGGACGTCCTCGGCGGTCAATCATATCTATCCTTTATCTGCCTTGTACATAGTACGCGAATTCAAAGGAATGTTCTCACTTTTATTCACCTGCATATATGCACGCGACATCCATTTCCTCTTTGCTCGTACTCATAGCTCGCAACAACTTAGTAATTGTGTAAATCTCGCGCGACACTCGTGTTACAATATGTTAATCATGTCTGCACCTGCTTATTTTTTGAACGGTCGTCTTGATAAACATGAATTACACAAATTGTTACAGAAATTGAGTGCACTTTCTTCAACCGGACGAATACACTACCCTTCGGTAGTTTTGCCAATTGAACTGGAAATTAATCCGTAAAAATCGCACGCAGTGAGGGCACACTAGTAAACTGTAATTGGCATAATTACTTATGAAACCGAACAACACTATTTATTGACCGTAACTTTTTACGGTTTCCGATCAACCCGATCGTTGGATATCTCGACGTTTAGGACATTGACAAGTATCTTCAATGATGTTACTCTCCTAATCATTGATAGGATGTGATAGCTATCGATGCTTATTTGCTCTCATCTATCGCTAATGTAACGTAAACTCCATGCGTTCAGATCGATCGAGCAGGTCTGTCCTTTTCTAACTTAAAAGAAGAGTAGTTCCGTTAGCTTCTTGTGTGCACACAATTTTTCGGATACTGTCTACTTATCACTGGTTCTTCACTTGACAGCAGTTTCATGTCACCTGTGCACAACATCATGCTAAATGGTTTGACCTTGTCGTCTTTTGCTGTCAGTTATTTGATAGTCAATTAATGTGAACTCGTTGGGATGGTTACGACTAAACAGATGTTAACGTTAACCAGCTTGGAATACAAACAGTCCTGTGTCAACTTCAGTGTTTATCTATTATGATAAACGTGGTTCAAGTAAATCAACGAACTAAGTGACCGATTAATTGATCAAACGAGTAACAGTACAACAGAGTCCAATTCTCTAATTCCTGACAAGCTGTATAGTTCTGAGTTGGACAGGTACGCAAAACAACCAATATCAACTTACAGAAAAAGTTTATTTTAATACACTCACCTAATAATGTGCATAGAAGTAAATTCTTTTTCTTTACAGTATAGTATGTTACCATATACATTTCATTTGTTGGGTTTAAGTCGATATAGAATGGTGATAAATCAAAATCTGAGCAATATTTGATGCAATCTCTCTCTGTGTTTTGACGAAATGGATAAGAGAAACGTAGCATTTGAGATATAATCAATCCGTTGGTCCATGAATGCTGTATCACTGGATATTCCCGTATATCGCTTGCACTAAATTGCGCAAGTTACTTTGACGCATGTAATCAGTGCAAACGTTATTGATGATTAAAGTGTGTCTTCTGTGTATTGGCTTCTTTACGCTTTTTATTCCTTTTTTTACCCGGCAGTAAAATGAACAGAGACTTCACAACCATTTCAATGAAATTGGACATAATCTGAGGGCCATTTGGTCACTCAAAGTTTAATTGTGAAGTGGGGCTCCTCATGGAACTATCAGAAAAGACTTGGTTTTGTGCATATATTGCTTTCTTGTAATCGGTGGCGACAACTTGTTCACAAACAACATTGTGGATTTGTTTGAACTATGCATTAAAAAAACATACAGGCACAACGGGTATATACTGATTGCAGTAAACGGGAAAATAATGGAAAAATAGAGTAATACGAAAGTTCACATCTTGTGTGCATTCGATTTTGGCTTCTTTTTTTCATGTCTGTTCAGTCGCACGCTCCAAGTTTACTCAAACCCCTCTGGGATACCCTGTCAGTCGACTGTGAATGCGACTCACAAGAACCTTGATCATGTATTCGGTAAGTGTTCTCATACGAGATTCAGTCTTTTGCCCCGTTACGTGCTCCATCAAATGATCCACCCGTTTTGGACTGAACCATGCTAGCAATTCCGTACTGCCGTTCAGTTTTAAGGCTGAAATCGCACCCTCATACCTGAGTGTTAGCCAATCAACCGTATACAGCGAACGAACAATAGTACCTGTCGACTGATGCGTGTCAAGTCCTTGGGTTGATTTTGCAGTCAAAGTCAACAGCGCACATGCATGTGAGGCGATTCGGCCAATGATGGTCGCTCTCATACTACCGGGGTTACAAAATATCTCTTCCAGATATTTATCAAGCCAGCGACAATGACCACCATTTTCTTCGGAATTGAGCAATTGAGCCAATTTCGAGATTGCCTCGAACAAGATGTTACTTATCTCGCTGTTTAACTCATGTAGGGCCTGTTGGAAAATGTCGCAGTGACACAATCGTTCTGGTAATTCACAGTTTGCGGTCTGAACTTCCTTGACAAGACAGGATAAAGTAGTGTTCCTATGCTGTAACAAAAAACGGAATAGTAGAAACTAATCAAATTTGTGAATTTTTATCGTGTATTCGTTCACAGTATGATAGGGAATGCAGTGCACAGTAATCTATCGGATCAGCTATATAAGTCCATTTCACTTGCCTTATGGGAAGCTCTAACTTGCTGCATATAACGTCAGGTCAGGTTATTTCACTGATCGTCATCCTTCAAACATTTATATACTCAGCAGATGAAAGACGGACTATTATCCGTGAGTAGTCTGGAGTTTTGATGGTTAGTGTTTCAGTCCCTTTATATCCAATAAACTGTTGGATTAATCCTCATTCATTCAATTTTCGGTGCCAACAGTTGACACTCTTTCCCGACGGACACCATAAGTCGATCCTGAATCTTCTGTGGAAAGTCACTAGCATCGGTTTGATGCTGCCCTATACTCAACTTAACCCAAGCGGTAGTGCCGTATGGATTACATCATTTACGTTGTGCATAGGTGCAGTCTGCCCGATAATCTTCTCTGCACTTATCTGCCCGTGTAGAACTTTACTAATCAAACTCGTGGGACCAATAGCAAGTAACCCACCAGCTCGAGCCCAGTGCAGTAGATGTAGAAGACCGTGGGCTGTGGACTCAGTTACGACTTTTTTATATTTCGACTTACAAGCAGTTAGTTAGGCAATGTGAGACAGATAGGTGCCAATCCCTCTACGTTCTCCTGGTGTTTGAGTAGTGGAGTGCTCGCCTATTTGACAGTTGTGGGGCTAATGGCAGCAAGGTAATCAGGCTACTCTCGATTGGTTGTAGTCCTGTCATTCCAGCCGATGAACATATGGGTATAACGTGTGGTTTACGAGCTGCCAGTGCGCAACGTACGACCACCACAAGAGCGCATACTTCGAGACCAACACGTAATTGTGTCCTCATTCGCCACGTTGAAGTTGTATGGCCATTCTCCTCGTGAATAAGAACAGTTGTTTGTCTATGCTTGCTGGATGATCAATAGAACTCGCGGCCGGGAGAACAGAATTACCAGTGGACGGTAGTTATAGGGCAGTGAATTGCACAGCAGTTAACAAAGACAAGCGTTTTGAGTCTTCTAAATTTGCACTACCTTGAAAGTAAAAAGTACGAATAGAAGGAAGACAAGTAGAAAGTTTTGGCCAAGGATGTGAACCAACATGCCGAACTGCTGCTACGATTTGCGTGAGAAACATCTTATCAGTCATCCAACAGATTGAACTTATTCAGCAAAAATTTACAGTACACAGACAAGATATCAATATAAATGGTGAATCTGGACACCAAGTGAAAAGTCAGGCACATTTGCTTTCAAGAGTGTATCGGCGACACTAAGCTACTTGTATTCATATACTAGGGAAATCTGAGAAACCTAGTGATAGAAAACTTCAGGCCGCCCACAAATTGTGCAGCCGTAACTAAAAAAGCACAAACTCTTATGAAGAATTTGAGGAACTTTCAACTCTGAGATATTTCCATCTCTGTTTGCTTCCATAATCCGCCCACATTTGTCACTACATGTATAAGTCGGTCGTGTTTACCTAAAGAAGTATTCAGAGAATATCCACTAGGAAAGTTCCATGAAGGCGGGAAATTCCATAACCAGAAAAGTCATCAGAATTGGATCCATTCTCAGTGCAGTAGTCACCGTGAACGAAAACTATTTACCCGCATCATTCTTACTAACTAAGCATGCACGTCTAAGAGATCATCAGCTGAAACAGGGGTATGGAATAAACAGGTTACTTTGTAGAGAACATTGCTTCACATTTAGGACATGTCTACTTTCGGATTTTGTGGTTTCGGCTGATTCGGTCAAGTTTTAAAAATTTTATTTTTTCGGCATATGCGTGTAAGACAATGTGCAACACAATTTTCGTAACCATCATTCTATCTCACTCCTACGGACTTCTAAATGATTATATCTGACACATTGTCTTTTTCAGTGTTGGCTGCTGACATAATTTTATGCCAGTAGTATTTTACTCATTTCTGTTCTCTTCTTATCTGCATGTACAATGATTCCGCAACCAGCACGGAAACAGGAACAGGCAAGAAAAGATCTTTCTCCCGCTAGTTTCAACCTAAACATATATTAAAAATAAAATATTGTATATAAAGTTAATCAAAGTATCATGTTTTGCTGTGGTGGTTGAAGCGAGCATTGTGACTAGCGTTGTTATTCTTCTTTTTTTTATGCTTTCTTATTAGGACTAGTGTTGTTACTAATGTTTGTTACAAGCTTGATCTTCTGATAAAGGCATCATCGAGTTCAATTTTATCGTACAAGTTACAGAGGGGAAACGTTTTGAACAACCTAGTGAATAGTCCACATGTTAAATTGACTTTCTTGTTTGCTATTTTGCGCATCGAAAACAGATTTAGATGGACAGAAATGTGTCAGTTATGTTCAGGAGTGTTCAGCAAGAGACAGGAGAAGCAGAAGTGTTTTAATTTACATTTCGTCATCTAAGCCGGTAGCAAGTTGTTTGCAGTTCAATATTGCACAATTTTCAATTCCTTCTGCAATTTATTATCCCCTTTAATGATGTTTAGTGTACCGGATTATTACACAGTCAGAATAACTAGCAATGCGATATTAACAGGCCGTATAATTTCCAGCACTCTAAGGTACCCAAGTATTCTTGCAGTGCTAAGCAAACCCCTGATCTTCATCCTGAAATGGCGATCCTTGTGATGGACAGTAAGCCAGGGAAGTAAAGAATCGTCTATATTTTGCTTACGATTATCTACCTACAAGGATGAATTGTGTACCTTGTTGTTTTTTTTATACAGGATTAAAAAGTGATCAAAAAAAGAGAACAAATAAAGGAATGTTTGATAAGGCAAAGTACATTTAATTTTCAACCTACTGCAAGCTTCCTTGTTTGATTTACAGCCACTGCCCAAGTTTCCAGTTCCGGGAGATTTAAACGAAGCTCCCCGTCATCCGACTGACGGTGGTGCGACTGATCACTACTGTGCACACCAAGCCTGCACGGAAGTGGTATGCTTGGCAGCTGGATAACGATATTTAGTAGCGGTCGTAATGTTTGTTTCCACAAACCTTGACAAACAAATTGGTCCATGCTGCATCTGGCTTTCAACGTTGAACCAATTGGCTGATCTACTAGAGTCTCTGTTGGCTCAAAATGGACGATCAGAATTCGCAGTATGTGAATTAGACTCCACGCCAAATTTATATGATCTGCCCGTTGAACAGCTTGTCCAAGTGCTTGCTCATTACATTCCTCGGATGGTTTGTACACAAATTCTCCTATCAAATGATCGTCTTGTGTAGTCCACATTTCGCCAGGCAACAACCAGGTAAGCTATTGAGAGGAAAAACTGTTATTCACTGGTTGACAGTCAATTTCACACAACGGTTAAAAACAATCTGTACTAGTGATACAATGAAGCGGATACAATCCGGATGTTCAACTGGTTTTGGATCTAATGCGAATGGGGTGATGTTTCTTGTCACAAGCATGCAAAACTCCGCAAGCAATAGGCAGAACGTTTTGGACAACTGCAGTTCACTTATATCTAAAATGCTACCGTTACGGTTTTTCTCGAGATGGATGCACAGCACTAGAGCTGTAAACTTTCTGACATCCCCTAGCCTTTTATTAAAGCTGACAGTCTGCACAATAAACAGTGACGTACAGCGGTGTTACCCATCTGAAGTGAACCTCATAAAAAATGGTAAACGATGGTGGGTTCGTGATGAACAGATTAGAGAACCAAATTATAAACGGTGATATAGCGCGGTGAACAATGTGAACAAATGGACACAATAACGTGAATAAGAATTTGGCGTAACTCAAGTGATGAATTGGCGTGTGCATCGGTCAACTAAAACGTGATATATTGGATTTATTGTGTATGCAGCATCAGATACTTAGGAAACAGCACTAAACATCCAGTCACACAAAAACTGCTAAGACGGCTTAACAATTTTCAGTTAGTTTTGTGTCAGAAGTCTCATTAAAATAGAACTCTGATGGACTAAATACACGTCGTCTGGAAAATCTCCATACAAAGATGTGATGGGTTAGAAGCAATTTAAATACCATGGTATTTGCACAGAAGGGGAGAGTGCCTGGTTTCCTGCCGCCATAGTAAGCGTAGAAACCTTGTGTTGTATATTCCTTTCTTATTTTTTTTTGTCTAGTCTGTTTAGACTTTTGTTAATATTATTTCGATTACAACACTCCTGCGAAAGGCCATACAAGGTGGTCGAAACGTAGAGTATTACAACTTGCTCGTAACATTGTGTTATCCTCAATCGGTCTAACTTGTTTAGACCTAGTGTGTGAAAACTACTGAGTTTGTAACGGTAAATGATTGAGCCATTCGAGCGAGTGCTCCTGAACGCGTTTGGCCAGATACATCGTACTACCGACAACATGTCCGTAACTGCATAGGTCATCCGATTCGTACATAGGGCTTTAGTTGGCGACTAACGATAATTAGTCATCCACACGGTTGTATGGGGTCCCAAGTTAAATAATTACATCAACTCCTTCAAAATTGTCTACTCATTGCTTTCTCTAAGGTGTTCCTGTTTGATATCCACGTTTTTCTGAAACTTCTTCAGTTGACCTCACTTCACCTGAAGCGTACCACTGTCTGCGTCGTTTGCCTTCCTAATGAGGCTACCTAGCGTTTAGTTCAGAGATGACCCGATAAGTTCAACTTCGGCGTTAGGCACCTACATTACATACTGATTACACCAGCTCTCATCATCACTGTTTAAAAGTAACTTTGTTTGCTTATTGAATTTGACCTTACTTACATGACCTAATGATGTAGTTTATCCAATCACAAATAGGTTCTGCCTACTTAGTAGGTTTCTTGCTCTCATGTGCATATCACACGTTACCACGTTGATCCCAAAGTACTCAGTGTGTCCCATAAACTAAGTAATCAATCGACTGGTTAATGTGCACAGTTTGCATCCGCTGCATCACTGCCATCTACAGATGGAAAGTTTATAAGTATAACATTAGAAAATAAATTTCTTCGAACATTTATCTGACACAGTCAGAAGTTTGTAATACCTGGTCATTGCCAAGTATTTGGTACTGTATCCAAAACTTTGGTGCTGAATCTGAGGCAGGCAGTAATGAGTGTATCTTGTCTTCAAAACTATTCATTTAATCTACGTTATACACTTAAGCAACTTCAACAACACATAGTTCAGGCAAGCGCTAACTTTTCTAGATGGAAAATTACATTGTTACACAGGTAGCGTTTGATATTACAGTTCTAAGTAGCTTACGGCTACTCACAAGGTTGTTATTCTTAATATATACCTTTTCAAAGGTTTACCTGAGAGTAACAAAAATGAACTCTCACATCTAGACAAACTTCAAGTCTTTAAATGCACGGAAGTGTAAGGCAGTAGCGACAGTTAGATGGAGGGTCAAACTTATGAGATGCTATACTCCAGGCTGTCCAAGACATGCACAATGGGATGGAACGCAGACCAATATCCATTGCCATATGTTCGTGCGCAGATGTATCTTACGCTCACAGACTTTCTCTTGGATAGTGCAAACAAACTTGTATACTCTCTGTTGAATTAGACTCGAATGCCGCTGGGTGCTAACAATAACACACAACGATTAGTTTGTCCTTGTTATGCTGCTGCTACCAGTGCAAACTGGACACTCCATGGTTAACATCTGTAGTACGACGGGTTTTACAGAATCACATATTTTCGCTTGTAATTTGCAATTGAAACGCAGGTTACTGATCTGTTTGCCGTGAAGCCTGGTCGACTGGAATATGGATTTCCCATTTATGGCTACCGCAAGAACTAAACATTAACACGCTGATTAAATGTCAAATATCTTCGCTAGTTGCTGGAAATATGATTTTCCAGAATAACTCTCTTAGTTTACTAGTCTGTATTGTGCTCAGTAAAATAACTAACACAATCGTAGGTTCAAAATTGCTCCCATCGAGAGTGGGGCAGCCTGATAGCACTTAGTATACAGGCAACTACTGCCGTAAATAAAACTATGTAACTGAACTTCAGTATATATTGAACAGCGTGTTATTCGATAACCTTAGAAATTTCTGTTTTCACCAGTCTCCCAGATCGTGGTTTACATGTACCTTGAAGATTTGAGACTTCCGTTAGTAATAGTTTTCGATACTTTGTATTCAAACTGTCCCCATAGTTGATCTCATTCTGGAAGGAAATCAGCCGCCCATTGGTCATATGTACTTACGAATGAAGAAGATAGTACCCATTTTGCAATATAATTGAAAGGTATGATAGTTTGGGAAGAAACAATGAATAGAAATGCATACAAAAAAGTGTATTTCATGGTTTGTTTTCAAAATATCGAGGAACATAAAAATGCACAATGCGCGTTTTGCAATTTTCAGGTAGTTGATGAGAAAGCAGTTACTTAAGATGAAATCGACCACTCTAAGCCCCAGAGAATAATAGGTAGTCTTTAACTCTACCCTACAGATTAATCTCATAATTCGTACAGCACACTCGGTCGACCCTTCAGTTCGTACATTGTATGTACAATTGTTTTAGCCGATATCGAGCACGGTTTAATCTATTCATTCATATTTGCTCGGCTGGCGAAGTCTCTACATCCGTGTCAGTGAAGGACTTCTTCAGTATCCTGTTTATCTCCATCCACGACTGCGTGACACTTCCACTAAACACTCCTTCTGCTACTGGCTCAGGCAAGATAAAAACAGTGAAGAAATATTTCCTGTACAAAGTATCGCCCCGGACGGGAGGGTCGTGTATATTACATTCATTGCCTCCATAACCGAAACAGCCTTTTGGTATCTTCCGGTTGTAGTTCGGTTTCTTCAATGCCGTAGGGTTCACTGCGAGCCGTTTTATTTTCTATGGGGTTTTCCTGACTACCCGCAACCCGACTGGTTCTTCTTGGTTGCCGCGGTCACGTTGATGATATCAGTTTTACTGAGTGTGATATATGACGGCCGAACAATATCAGCCGATTACTCACATGTTTCTGGCGAACTTGATATCCCAGTGACAGATGCAAAACGCCAACATACCGGTTCGTCAGCATTTGTTTTCCCAGTTTGGCGTCCAGTTAGAGAAGCACTCCATTAAGCTACTCGTGGTTAGTAGCTGTGAGCCTCAGGGAGATATGTTTCTGTCTCCATGGTGTTTGTTTTGAGCAACTGTGTTACATCTGAAAGCTGGCTGGTCAGTCCAGATTAGCCGTCAGGACTTCCCTCGTCACTGTCCACTCCATTTTCACGGATGCACTTCGTGCTGCAGCCAGCAACGTCTTCTGCCTTTTATTCACAAAATTTCACGGAGCGGTGAGCTTCTTACGATCAATTTTTGCCCATCCATTTCAGCACCGCCTTCAAGATCCTCTGGAGTGTTCCCAACGTCTTCATATTTAAGCGGCTTCGAATAGAGCAGCTTCGTCCATAGGTTGATTGTGGCAATAACCATTATGTTTAAAAGACTGGTACACCAACATTTAGTTTAGTGCTAAAAAGAATAGGCGAACAGCCTGGAACACAATCACCTGCTACTCGGTCATTTCGGAACTAGTCAATGTTCAGTTTGACAGATATTGCAGTCCTATATATACATATATATGGCATATATATATACCTTTAGGAATCTACTGGGGTACCCATTGGAAGTGAACAGTTTGAACAGATGTTCTTGTTCTTGTCTTCTGAGTTCAGCTGAACTACGTTGCGTGTCTGTACATCAAAATGATGTTCGCATGCAGCTTTTTAGTAGGTGATGATTGCTGTTGAACCTGAAAATGACATCAATTCTTTTCGATTTACAATAGGCAGTTGTTTCAGGTATACCGTCAGGTCTTCTTATAACTGATACACTGAGGAACGCCAGGCATGAATATATATATATATATATATATATATAAAAGAATATTGAAAGATAAACAGAACTGACTAGAACTTTACGAAGTTAGTGGTTGAAGGTAAATAAGTATTCAAGTCAAAACTGTTGGTCAACTCTCGATGACTCTCTTTCGGCATCACCCATCAGAAAGCGTACTTTACAGTCTCACTGGAGACCTCTATGTAACTGTAATACTCGGAATTAGGGACTTCGCATAGCCCTTGAAATCGTACTAGGATTGAAACCTCCACACAAGTAATAAGCAGAAGACCTCGCACTGGTTGCAGTAAGCAGTTCATATTCATGAGACAAGCAGCCGAATTTATGGTTGTACAACAGTATTAAACAAATCATAGTCACTCATTGGATGATCATACGGACACATACAAAGTCACAAACTGAATGTTAATTGGTGCAATATGGAACAAAG